>CAUZXS010002346.1:2500-65000 GCA_963585895.1 Sepioteuthis lessoniana | reverse complement strand
AGTGTGGGAGGAGTACGGAAGTCAACAGACCAGAGTTGATTGGCTAAAGGGTTAGGGTTTGGGTTACTATGTTGAGGTTTTAAGGAAGTCCAGGAAGAGATTCCGTCGGAAGAGGCCAGCACTCTTCAAATCGGGTGAGTGACATTTCCAGCAGGACAATGCACCAGTTCACAACTCCATCCTTGTCACAGACTATTTGACCAAGATGGACATCAAGACAGTTCCTCAGCCTCCCTATTTTCCAGACCTTGCAGCCAGTGACTTTTAGTTATTCCCTAAGCTCAGAGGTTGTCGTTATGAGACAACTGAGGATATGAAATAGGCTGTGACGAAGGCCATTAACACGCTCACATAAGAGGACTTCCATGAGGCCTTCCAGAAGTTGCTGCAACGGTACAACAATTACATTGCAGCCGAAGGAGATTACTTCGAAGGGGACTAGAGTTTCATGTGTGTACTATCAATAAAAGTGCCCATACGAAAAAAGTCTGGAAACTTATTTAATGTTCCTCGTACAAGTCAGTATTTCTATTTGCACATTTAAAACCTATAGTTTTGTGTTCTTTATATACACAGTGTGTGGAAGCAAAATTAGAAATATTCTAATATAATAATAAACGACTCTATTATAAAAGAAGATTAATTTTGATTTTTGAAAATAAACAACAAAATAGACACAAAACAGTAAATTTGATCAATATGGCTGTATTTTTTTTTTAATTGTATCAATACGCCTTCGAAACGATTTGCATGCCTTTTAAATTAATTCTTGAGACATTTTATTCCATTCCTCCGCAATAGCAGTCTTCGGCGAACCAATATTTGGATGGGAAGTTGGATTTGTTCTGTTTTCTAAAACGCCCCATTGAGCGCCAAAAAGTGAGTCAAGATTTGACCTTGATGGAGGCCATAAAGAGACTCCAACAATTTCGAAAATTGTCTAGGCTTGGTTTTGGCGTTAAGCAAATAATAGATTCTTTATTGTTTCATTTCTTTCTCACTCATATTGGGCTGAATTTTAATTTCCAAAGTGCTTGAATAATAGAGCTAATCATAAAAATTTAGATTAATCGCATTTTTGTTTTGTTTTATTGGACTAAAAAAGTTTTAAAATCATTCAATATCGTGATTCCGCATCCTGTAATTCCCTAGCTGACGTGGTACGCTTGTTGGCTGAGCGGTCTGATACTAAGTCTAACATGAAGTTGGGCAGGTTTCGATCCCAGCTTTAAGCGTCCTACGTGTCTAGCCACACTGAAGTGTTGTGATACAACGAAACAGTCTGTCTGTGGATGATAATATAAGATATATATATAGTAACAACCTGATAATATCTCTTATTTTCTCTCCCTTGATTCCTATAAGCTTTTCCTTTGCAAATCCGACTTCAGTGGAAAATATGTTTGTAATTCAGACATTTCCAGCACTTTGCTCTCATTAGTAATTGGTAGCGTCGGCAAAGAAAATAAAATATCATCTGCACCAAATATATAATCTCTTCCGTTTATTTTTCAGCATATATATATATAGGTAGATATACTGTCTTATATATGTACATCCTATATATGTATGTATGTTTATATATGTATATATATGTGTTTGTGTGTGTGTGTTTTGGTATGTATAAACTGTATATATGCAATACTGTATGTATACACATATACTGTATATATTGTATAATGTATATAGATATGTACTATATATCTTGGATATATATATATATATATACATATATATATATATTATATAGATACATATATTATTGTATATATTGTATGTACTATATATATATATATATATATATTACTATGTATGTACTGCATATATGTATATACATATTACTATATATATATATATATACATACATATGTACTATATATATGTACATATATATATATATATATATATATATATATATATATATATATATATATATATATTACATACATACATACATACATACATACATACATAAATACATAGAAGTGTTTGGTAGGCACTGATGTTAACAACAAACCTCATTTCACAGAATATATTCATGTGGATAAAATGCGGGTTGGAGGCAAAAGTTAAGTTAGGTAGTGTCAAAAGGTATGTAATTGGTAAAGAGTAGCCAAGTTCGTAAGCTAAATTAAATATATATATATGTATATGTATATATATATATATACGTATATATATAATTGTTCGGTACTCACTGATGCTAATAAATAAACGTAATATGACAGAACATATTCTTGTACACTGAGTGAGGGTTGGGTTGTAGGGGTAGAGGGCACTGGACGTAGGGTGGTTAGGGTCAGAGGATGTGTCATTGGAAAAGAAGAGCAAATTTCGTAGGCGAAATTGAATGGACGTGAGAGAATTCAGATTAATCTATCAACAATCTACTTGGGCGAACTGAAACAATCAGAGGGAGACGACTAGTAGTGGTAGTAGTAATAGTAATAGTAGTAGGGTGAGGCTGGCAATGGTGAGGATCGAAAAAAAAATCTGAAGCAAGCGACATGGCTCAGAAAGAGCGAGGAATCAGTGCGTTATATTTTAGTTACGGGGTTCGGAGAGTTTTCCAGACAAAGGTACACCTATCACATTACCCCCACCACCCATATATATATATATATATATATATTGTATGATGAATATATTTATATATATATATATATTGTATGATGAATATATATATATATATAAATATATATTGTAAGATGAATATATATATATATATATATATATATATATTTATCATACAATGTGTGAAAGCGTGTGCGATACCCTGCCCTCATCAGCCGTCAACCAGGGTGATAACACCGTTTCGGTAGCTCAAGGCGGTACTGCCACTACTGGCACTACCAAGCAGCTTTTGCCACCGGACAGGGTATTTAAAATATATATATATATATATAGAGAGAGAGAGAGAGAGAGATAGATCAACTATCAATCACACACACACACATATATATATATATATATATATATGAAGAAGTAGAAAAAACAAAATAATCCAAATTTCATTAATTTGTTCTGAAAGTTAACGTTAAACGTTCTGGTTTTAAAAACATTCTTCGAGACTTTGAAATTTTGGAAAATGTTGTTTGCATAGCGATGGATGTTTGTTGAAATAACAGGAGAAAAGAAAGTGTCTATAAGGAATGACTTAAAACCGTATGTTCAGCGTTCTTATTTTGAAAATATTATTACGTAAATGGCACGTGTCATGACGTATGTTGTTTAGACAATGTCAGATTTATTGCCACATTTATATATATATATATATATATATATATAGTTTTGAGCTACTGAAACTTTGTTATCACCCTGGTTGGTGGCTTATTAGGGCTTGGTATCGCACATGCTTTCACACGTTGCATGATGAAAAAAAAAAAATATATATATATATATCCCATCTTCAAGCATCCTACATGTCTCGCCACATTGAAGAGTTGTGATACAGTCTGTCTGTAGATGACAATATTTACGCTCCCCCAAGGGGTTTGAGCACTCTGGCCAAGGAATTTACGGCTGTCGCTGGCCTAATGCAAAGCTCTTCGAACAAATTGAGCACTCTGGTATCCGGTAAGGTATAAAATGTAAAAAAACGAACGCTGCAGCTGCTGTTGCTACTTAATACCTTATAATTCCTTAGCTGACGTGGCACGCTTGGCTGAGCGGTCTGATACTAAGTCTAACGTAAAGTTGGGTGGGTTTCGACCCCAGCTTTAAGCGTCGTACGTGTCTAGCCACACTGAAGAGTTGTGATACAACGAAACAGTCTGCCTGTGGATGACAATATATATATATATAGCACTGGTCTTGTAGATGCTTTGCCCAGAATACACCGACTGCTTCTCTGCAGAGGGGTAAGACCCCCCAAACGAGTGTCCTAGATATGACACTAAACAATCTAATGGTGAGGTTCTATCAATCCTGGAGCTTTGGGGAATGCGGAGTACTCCTTCAGTGCCATCGCTTCCAGGTCCACTCTGGCCCGGAGTGGTAGCACCTGATAAGGGTCTTATCTATGGGTTAAATAGAACTAAACCGTGCTTCTTTCACTATCCTGATTTTTGCATTTAAACTGCGTATTTATGATAAACTGAATTGATTAAAATAAAACTGTTTTGACATTGGAACTGCGTACTAGTGCTGAACTGAATTGCTCGAAATAGAACTGTTTTGACGTCTAAACTGTGTACTTATGCTGAACTGAATTATCTGAAGAAAAACTGTTTGACATTTAAATCTGTGTATTGCCCAGTCAGCTGGGGCTTTAGAATACACTGACTTCACCTCTGCAGAAGGGTAAGACCCCCCCTAACGAGTGTCCTGATATGACACTAAACAATCTGATGGTGAGGTTCCAGCAGTGCTGTAGCTTTGGGGAATGCGGAGTACCCCTTCATGGCTATCGCTCCTAGGTCCACTCTGGCCCGGAGTGGTAGTACCTGATAGGGCCGTATCTATGGGTTAAGTAGAACTAACAGCATACTTATGCTAAAATGAATTGTTTGAATAAACTGAATAGCTTGAAATAGAAGTGATTTTGACATTTAAACCGTACTTACATTTAAACTGCGTGCTTATGCTTAACTGAATTATTTGAAATGGAACTGTTTTTAAATATTAAAACTGTATTTACACTTAACCGAATTGTTACATATAAATGCTTGAATAGTTTTTATAGTAATGTTTTTGACCATTAAACTGTGTACTTATGCTAAAGTGAATTGTTTTAAAAAGAACTGTTCATTTACATAAAAATTGATTTGGCGTTAAATAACCTACAAAGGTTGATATGCCATAAAACCCAATAAACCAACCAACCAAACTTGTAGATACTGAAACTATTCAAACGAGTAGAATGATAAAACCGCAGATATATAGATAGATAGATAGATAGATCTGACTCAGATACTTTGATGACTGTCAAGATATGATGATTACAGAGGCGAAAAACTAACAGTGAGCAAGCACTGTGGACAATGTATCGACCCGATACAGACTCATATCTACATCTACTCCATCTCAGATATTGAGCACGCTTTATTCATAAATATAGTACTAACTACGTTGTTTACACAAGCGCACTCACATCGAGCACTATATCAGTAGATAGCATAAAATTTCAATCATTTTATTTAAAATATATATATATACCGGGACATTGGCCCAGCGGTTAGAGTGTTCGCCAATGGAGACCTGGGTTCAATCCCAGGTCGAGTCATACCAAAGACTTTAAAAATGGAACTTGATACCACCTTGCTTAACACTCAGCATTATAAGGTACGGTTCAAGGGTAAAGTGGAGCAATCCTGGGAATGGAGTAGCGCCCTCCCCTACACCTTGGTGTAGTAGCTATCGAAAAGGGAGCCTTCGGGTCACCCTCGACTATGGTCGCTAACTTTACTTTTTACTTTATATATATATATATATATATATTTGCATAGATATATATGTGCGTGTGTTTATGTGAGTATGTGTGTGTGTACAGCTCTTTTAATCCATGATATAAGATGATATATATATATATATATATATATGTGTGTGTGTGTGTGTGTGTGTGTGTGTGTGTGTGTGTGTGTGTGTGAGATAGGCATGCAGGACACTGCTGGAGAAGCAGGGACGAGTCCATAAGTGATGTACTCCTATGGACCCCCACATATGGCCGAGCAAAAGCAGGACAACCAGCTCGAACGTACATACAGCAGCTACGTAAAGATACGGGATGTAGCCCTGAAGACCTGCTTGAAGCGATGAAGGATCGAGAGAAGTGGCGAGAGAGTCTCAGGGATATCCGTGCTAGCGGCATGAAATGATTATATACATATATATATATATATATATATATATATGTGTGTGTGTGTGTGTGTGTGTGTGTGTGTGTGTGTGTGTGTGAGAGAGAGAGAGAGTATGTGTGTGTGTATATATAACTCTTCTAATCCCTAATATAAGATGATATATATATACGAGGTGCATACGATAAGTTTCCAGACTTTTTCGTAAGAGCACTTTTATTGATAGTATACAAATGAAACTCTAGTCCCCTTCGAAGTAATCTCCTCCGGCTGCAATGCACTTGTTGTACCGTTCCAACAACTTCTGCAAGGCCCCAACGAAATCCTCTTGTGTGAGCGTGTCAATGACCTTCGTCACAGCCTCTTTCATCTCCTCAATTGTCTCATAACGACAGCCTCAGAGCTCATGGAATAACCAAAATTTACAGGGAGCAAGGTCTGGGCTATAGAGAGGGTGAGCAACTGTCTTGATGCCCATCTTGGTCAAATAGTCTGTGACAAGGATGGAGTTGTGGACTGGTGTATTGTCCTGGTGGAAATGCCACTGACCTGTTTTTGAAGAGTGCTGGCCTCATCTAACGGAATCTCTTCCTTTATATGGTTAATCTTTTTGTTTTTTTGTTTTGTTTTTTGTTTTGGAAGGGGGATTTTGTTTGTATTTGTGTTTAAGTTTGTGCGCGATTGAATGTTGGTGTGTATGCATATATAGGTATATCTGCGTATATAGTATCATCCATCTTTACAGATTAGCGCCATTGAATGAGACATATTTCCGCTGTCTGTTTTTTGGGAAGAATTGAGGCTAAGGAAAAGAGTGTGAGAAGGGAAGAATGGGTGAGGAGAGGATAGAAAAAAGAAATTGTTACAGTCAGAATGATTTTTGTCGCTTAATCTTAGCTTTCTGATAGCTAAAGGTTTATTTGATGTAAATACGAAATGTCGATTTCGTAGTGATGTCTGTTTGTTTGTTTATTTGGGTTTTGTGGTATACCAACCATTGTAGGTTATTTAATGCTAAATCCATTTTTATACGAATAAACAGTTCTATTTCAAACAATTCAGTTTAAAAAATCTAATTTTCAAAACATTTATATTTCAAGCTGTTCCGTTTAGTCAAACAGTTCTACTTCTAACTACTCAGGTTATTTTAAGCATAGTTTTTGTTTACACATAGTTAAATGTCAAAACAATTCTCTTTCCAAAAATTCAGTTTAGCAAAAGTAAAGTTTCAATGATAAAAACAGTTCTATTTCAAGCAATTCAGTTTATTATAAATACACAGTTTAGTTCTATTTGACCCATACATAGGACCCAATCAGGTGCTAGAGTGGACCCGGAAGCGATAGCAATGAAAGGGTACTCCGCATTACCCAAAGCTCCAGCATTACTGGGACCTTACCATCAAATTATTTAGTCAGTGTATTCTACAGCCCCAGCCGAAAGACATGGGTTCAATCCGTGGTCGAGTCGTACCAAAGACTCAAAAAATGGTACTTGATGTTTTCTTGCTTTACACAGCATTATAAGGTGTGGATTAAAGATAAAGTGGAGCAATCCAGTGAAAGGAGAAGCGCCCTCCCCTACCCTTCTGTGTAGTAGCTATGGAAAAGGTTACCTTCGGGCCACTCTTAACTAAGGCCGCCAACATCCCATAAAACAGCAGCTGTATGGCCACCTACCACCCATCTCGAATACCATTCAAATTAGACGAACAAGACATGCGGGACACTGCTGGAGAAGTAAAGATGAACTCATAAGCAACATTCATCTATGGACCCCTTTATATGGACGCTAAAGTGTACGACAAATAACTATAACTTATCTACAACAGCTCTGTATGGACACAGGATGTAGTCTAGAAGACCTGCTGGAATCGATGGATGATAGAGACAAATGGCAAGAGAGCGTTAGGGAAATCCGTGCGAGCAGCACGATATAATGATGATGATGATGAGGAGGAAGATGAGGATGATGATTATGATGATATAGGAACTGTTTCCTGACATCTTGTCGATCTTAAATTGTCACCCATTGAATTACTGGACTAGCTTATTAACTTAACTCCAATAAGATTATTAACTTAACTCCAAGTATATTGAGCGTAATATGGCTAACCAGTCATTCGTTGTCAGGGATTGTGAACATGAGGAGACTGTTTGAAATCATAGTATATTATGCTTATTCCAACAGAAATGTTACAATTCTTTAATGACCTGATAGATAGATAGATAGATAGATAGATAGATAGATATTGTTAATCCACTAGATAGATAGATAGATAGATAGATAGATAGATATGAACTGAATGAGATATATATGAGCAGAATGAAATAGATAGATAGATAGATATGAACAGAATGAGATATATATGAACAGAATGAAACAGATAGATAGATAGATAGATAGATAGATAGATAGATAGATAGATATTGTTAATCCACTAGATAGATAGATAGATAGATAGATATGAACTGAATGAGATATATATGAGCAGAATGAAATAGATAGATAGATAGATAGATAGATAGATAGATAGATATGAACAGAATGAGATATATATGAACAGAATGAAACAGATAGATAGATAGATAGATAGATAGATAGATAGATAGATATTGTCTATCCACTGGATAGATAGATAGATAGATAGATAGATAGATAGATAGATAGATAGATAGATAGATAGATAGATAGATAGAGTCAAATTTACACAAATATTTTATAAGAACGCTTACTTGAATAAATCGGATAATTTGGGGTATTTTTTTACACAAAACAAAAATCTCCACCTGCTTTCAAATATTCTTATCCGTAATGTTCTACGTTTTGGGCGAATTCTTCGAATATCAGTCGAGAATTAAATGCATGTAAAAGTTATCGACCACACGGAGAGAAAAAGAACGTTTTTTTTTTCATAATCTTTTAAAATGTTTTCATAAGTGTTTTCCCCATCGACAGTTATTTTGCGAATCAAGTTAGAACGGCGACAATACCTGGTGTTAAATGGAAAAAGATCGATTTTCCAATATGATTTGAGTAATACAGTTTGAAAAAATCGATAGTTTTCTGCAATTTTTGTGGCACAAATGAGATTTATCAAACACTGACAAGTATGTCTTTTAAATTAATTACAACTATTTTTACAACTTCCATGCTGTTAATCTGTGTTGGTTAGTAAGTATCAAAATATGGAAATTAAGATAAGTAACTTGTAAGACCAGAACAACTCATATAAATCATTTCCCTCTTTCGAAAGATAAGTCGAAAGTGTCGCTATATGCGAAGGATTGGTGAAAGAGTCGGGATTTTTGAAAGATATGTGAAACGAGTCGGGATTTTTAAGAGATAGTTAAAAATAGTTGGAATTTTTAAAAGATAGGATAAATAGTCGGGATTTTTCAGACATAGGGGAAAATAGTCAGGATTTTTGTAAGATAGGTAAAAATAGTTGGGATTATAAAAAGATTTGTGAAAATGGTCGGGATTATTAAAAGATAGAGGAAAATGCTCAGTTTTTTAAAAGAAAGAAAGAAAGAAAGAAAGAAAGAAATGAAGATGTGTTGAAAGAGGAAAGAAACAAGAAATATGGAAAGAAAGAAATAAAACTTTGTTGAAAGAAAGAAAGAAAGAAAGAAAGAAAGAAAGGAATGAAGATGTGTTGAAAGAGGAAAGAAAAAAGAAATAGGGAAAGAAAGAAATAAAACTTTGTTGAAAGAAAGAAAGAAAGAAAGAAAGAAAGAAAGAAATGAAGATGTGTTGAAAGAGGAAAGAAAAAGAAATAGGGAAAGAAAGAAATAAAACATTGTTGAAAGAAAGAAAGAAAGAAAGAAAGAAAGGAAAATGTGTTGAAAGAGGAAAGAAACAAGAAATAGGGAAAGAAAGAAATAAAACTTTGTTGAAAGAAAGAAAGAAAGAAAGAAAGAAAGAAAGAAAGAAAGAAAGAAAGAAAGAAAGAAATGAAGATGTGTTGAAAGAGGAAAGAAAAAAGAAATAGGGAAAGAAAGAAATAAAACTTTGTTGAAAGAAAGAAAGAAAGAAAGAAAGAAAGAAAGAAAGAAAGAAAGAAAGAAATGAAGATGTGTTGAAAGAGGAAAGAAACAAGAAATAGGGAAAGAAAGAAATAAAACTTTGTTGAAAGAAAGAAAGAAAGAAAGAAAGAAAGAAAGAAAGAAAGAAAGAAAGAAAGAAAGAAATGAAGATGTGTTGAAAGAGGAAAGAAAAAAGAAATAGGGAAAGAAAGAAATAAAACTTTGTTGAAAGAAAGAAAGAAAGAAAGAAAGAAAGAAAGAAAGAGAGAAAAAATGACAATGATAATAAAAATAATACGAATAATAATCATATTGATGATGTATTGAAATAACAATTGAAATTAGTCGAGAAGCAAAAAATCAGAATGAAAAAAGCGCCAATAAATGGAGTAAGGTGAAATATCGGGCTTGAGGCATCGGATAGTCAGAGAAAATGGAGAGCAAAGATAGGCGAATACAATAAGACTGAAGCACTGATCCTCCTCACTGATTACTTTGAACTCTGACTGCTGATCTGATCGACACAATGATTAGATATAATCAGGATATTAAAGGTAACTTTAATCACTTCGGATTTGCACGCAGTACTTGCGTTGATCTTCTCTCTTCCAGATGGTCATATCCTTCATCATCGTAAAAGTGAGAGTCTCAAGAGGACAACCTCCCACTTCTCCTCCTTGATCCTCGATAAAACAAAAGAAACATTCATTCTGTGCAACAGGTAACAATTTTAACATCGTCAACAGTTTTTTATCCCAAAATGCCAGCTTATTTCTTCGGCGTTTTTTTTGTATTTTTATTCTTAACTTTATCCGTTCTTACATAAAAAATGTTTCTAACATTCTTCGTTTTGTTTTGGATCATCTGACGACTTTCTTTTAACTGTTTATGAAGGATTAAAAGACAGAAGGACATAGTCAAAGGTCAGGAAAAGAAAAAGGACAACAGTTTTAAGAAAGGAAAAAGAACGAAAGGAAGAAATAATGAATGAAAAATGATTGCTTAGGAACAAAAGGGGAAAGAAAGAAAGAAAGAAAGAAAGAAAGAAAGAAAGAAAGAAAATGGAGAAAATAAAGTTACGATTGAAAAAGAAAGAAATAAAGAAAGAAAGAAAGAAAGAAAGAAAAGCTTAAAAAACGGGAGAAAATAGAGATAAAATAAAGTTACGATTAAGAAAGAAAGAAAGAAAGAAAGAAAGAAAGAAAGAAAGAAAGGAATAAAGAAAGATTGCGATGGATTAAAAGAGAAAAAAGATAAAATAAAGTTATGAATTACGAAGAGAAAAGAAAGAAAGAAAGAAAGAAAGAAAGAAGAAGAAAAACGGGAGAAAATAGAGAAAATAAAGTTACGATTGAGAAAGAAATAAAAAGAAAGAAAGAAAGAAAGAAAGAAGAAGAAAATGGGAGAAAATAGAGAAAATAAAGTTACGATTGAGAAAGAAAGAAAGAAAGAAAGAAAGAAAGAAAGAAAGAAAGAAAGAAAGAAAGAAAGAAAGAAAAAAACGGAAGAAAATAGAGAAAATAAAGTTACGATTGAGAAAGAAAGAAAGAAAGAAAGAAAGAAAGAAAGAAAAAAGAAAGAAAGAAAGAAAGAAAGAAAAGCTTAAACAACGGGAGAAAATAGAGATAAAATAAAGTTACGATTAAGAAAGAAAGAAAGAAAGAAAGAAAGAAAGAAAGAAAGATTGTGATAGATTAAAAGAGAAAAAAGAGAAAATAAAGTTATGAATTAGGAAAAGAAAGAAAGAAAGAAAGAAAGAAAGAAGAAAAAAACGGGAGAAAATAGAGAAAATAAAGTTACGATTGAGAAAGAAAGAAAGAAAGAAAGAAAGAAAGAAAGAAAGAAAGAAAGAAGAAGAAAATGGGAGAAAATAGAGAAAATAAAGTTACGATTGAGAAAGAAAGAAAGAAAGAAAGAAAGAAAGAAAGGTGCTGAAAAAGGAAAAGAAAAAGAGAAAGAAAAATTAAATAAGACACAGAAATAGACGATGCGAGAAAGAATGAAAGAAAGAAAGAATGATTGGTGTGGGAAAAAAGGGAAACAAATGAATAGAGAAGTAAGAAAATAGCGTAACGATTAAGAAAGAAAGAAAGAAAGGAAAAAAAAGTAAGCAAGATGAGAAAGAAAGAAAAAAAAACAAGATGAGAAAAAAGAAAGAAAGAAAGAAAGAAAGAAAGAAAGTATCTGGAAAAAGCCTCTAAAAAGAAATCCTCCATCGTGTATCCATAATCCGGACTCATTTTCTCGATCTTCCATAGTTCTTTTTTTTTTTTTTGTTTTTGTTTTTTTTTGGGGGGGGTCCTTTCTCTTCATCTCAACCCCTAGAAGAACTTGAGATCTTTCTAAAATGAAGCAAACACGTTTATACATGTACATTAATTCAACTTTATATGTTAACTTGGCCAGTCTGTTTTGTCGGCTAGAATTGTAAATTATGCCGAACAGACTTCTGCAGATGGATAACAAGGCCACCTGTTGGTTGTGGGTGGTGACTCTTGTGGGTTACTTATGTTATATAATTGCGGAAGGATTTTTTTTATATTATCAATTTTCGTTTTGTATATCTTATCTTTCGGTTTAGTTAGGCTGAGAACCTTTCGGCTTAGTGCATGGGTTAGTTAGGTGCACACATTAAGTGCAGGTGTTCGTGCGCGCGCAGGAAGGATGTGACAATCACAGATGTCACAATAAAAAACCCAGATAGTAAATAGGACTGGGGATGTGAATGACGTCATGCCCTGAAGCGATGGGCTGAGGATTTTGAGATTTGAAAAAAAAAGCGGTTAGTTGAGTTTTGGACTTGGACGAAGCGAGTTGATTTTCGGAGCTCGCCGAGGCGAGACCAGTTGGGGTCTACGTGATGTGCGCGCGATGGTTGAGTCAGTGAGTTGAAAGCTGACGATGTACGAACTGTCAGCATAGTAAGAAATTGTGTCTCTCTCTCCTCATGTCGGAAAACCTTAAACTCAAAAAGGTAAATAAAAGTTTCGTACCTGAAGCGAAATAGAGTCGTCTGTGTGTTTCGAGTGTTTTCGAATTCCTATTTGCGTATAAACATTCTATGCATACTGAACGTTTTCGTATGTTCTACATATCTGTATGTATATGTACATTTCACATATTAATATCTGGCTGTTACACTTAACGCTGAATCCAGCTTATACACACACACACACACATATATATATATATATATATATATATATATATATATATATATATATGATCTGCCTGTGGATAGTCTTTCGGTAAAGTGATTTTTAAACACGACAGAGCTCTATCTGAATTTTTTAGATGAAGCTTAATGTGTAATATTTTGGGTGTTATTTTTCGGACTGTTGTTCTCATCTTTATTGTTGTTAACAACGTTTCAGCTGCTGTATCCTCCGGCCTTCTTCGGGTGTCTCTGGTTTATTTGAATATGGAAATGATTTAACCTAGGAAACTTTTTAAATGATTTCTCTGGTTAAGTCATTTCTATAATCAGATAAACAAGGGCCACCTGAAGAAGGCTGGAAGATAGAATGGTCGAAACGTTCTACTACAAATAAAAAAAACAATAAAGATGAGGTCAACAGCCCTAAAAAACACACTCACAAAATAAGCCAGAACTCATTTGTTTGCACACAGTTTAATGGTTTCAAGAACAAGGTGCATACGATAGGTTTCCAGACTTTTTTTCGTATTGGCACTTTTATTGATAGTACACACATGAAATTCTAGTCCCCTTCAAAGTAATCTCCGCCGGCTGCAATGCACTTGTTGTACCGTTTCAACAACTTCTAGAATGCCCCATGGAAGTCCTCTTGCGTGAGCATGCCAATGACCTTCGTCACAGCCTCTTTCATCGCCTCAGTTGTCTCATAACGACAGCCTCTGAGCTTTAGGGAATAACCAAAAGTCACAGGGAGCAAGGTCTAGACGATAGGCAGGGTGACGAGCTGTCTTGATGCCCATCTTGGTCAAATAATCTGTGACAAGGATGGAGTTGTGGACTGGTGTATTGTCCTGGTGGAAATGCCACTGACCTGATTTGAAGAGTGCTGGCCTCTTCCCTAGGAACCTCTTCCTGAACTCACTTAAAACCACAACATAGTAACCCTAAACCTAACCCTCAGGCCAATCAACTCTGGTGTGTTGACTTCCTCCCTCCTCCCACACCTTTCATCATCCCTCACAGACGCCCTGCCTTCCTTGAGTCTCTTATGCCACTCAAAAACGGATACTCGATTCATGCAAGATGCTCCAAAAGCAGTCTGAAGCATTCCATACGTGTTTCTGTGGCATTTTTTTCAAGTTTAAAACAGACTCTTATTGCATATCGTTCTTCTAAAGTGTCAGATTGTATTTTTGAAATTCACCAGCTGTGACAATCAGGCTTTAGTAGAGTGTATTCCAATTGCTGCTGTAGCTGTTCATTTGAAGCTGAAATCATAAAAATTGGTCAGGCATCTTTTAATATGTATAGCAATAACGTACCGAATTTTCAAGAGTCTCCGACAATTTTAAATACCCATAGGAAAAAAGTCTGGAAACTTATCGTATGCACCTCGTAACACTAAAATTTCCTTTAATATTAGTCATTTATTTGCAGTCGTTTCCTATATTGCTCATAGTAGTGATTTTATTTGCACACAGTAAAATGGTTTCAAGCTTTACAATTCAACATTCGCTTACTTGACCTGGCAGCAGAATACACCGACTGTTTCTCAGCAGAAAGATAAGACTCCCCCAATGTCATACCCAAGACACTCGTTGGGGTAGGGTTCTGACCCCTCAGCAGAAATGCAGTCGGTGTATTCTATAGCCCCAGCCGAATGGGCTGAGCATAAAAAATGTAGTTTGTCTCTCGGGGACTCATGCCTGCAAGTGCAAAATAAACTACTAAGAACTTAAAAGAAATTTTTAAAAAATAAAAAAATAAAAACAGGCATTTGTTTAGATGTGAATATTTACCTTAGTTCATTTTGTCTAGCTCAAGGATTCCCTCAAATGGTCTTTGAGAAAAACGAGAAAAAGTAGTTCGAAACAAAGAAATCCAGAAAGAATATTCAATAAATTTCTGTTGAAGGCGCGCTTATCGTAGTAAGAAATGGTATCAGTGGTTCGATTTAAAACCCTTGAAGCATCTGTTTGCATATTTCCCATTCATCTCAAGTAGTAGTCAGTCAGCTAGGGCTGTAGAATACATCGATTGCTTCTCTGCTGAGGGGTAAAACTCCCCCCCAACGAATGTCTTGGAGATGACTCTAAATGATATGATGAGGCTCTAGGAATGCCGGAGATTTGGCAAATACGGATTACTATTTTATTGCCATTACTCCAATGTCCACTCTGACCGGGAGTGGTAGTATCTGATAGGATCCTAGCTAAGGATCATTTGAAATTAACAGTTTTTCCTTTTAACTGCGTAAACAAAAACTGTACTTAAGCTAAACTGAATTGTTTGGAATAGAATTGTTTGTTATTTAACTGTGTGTATACAATCTCTTTTTTTTTTCATTTCCTTACATCGTTTTCTTTCTTTCGTTCTCCTCCTCTCCGTTTCTTTCTTTATTTCTTTCTTTCTTCTTTCTTTCTCCTCCTCTCTGTTTCTTTCTTGCTTTCTTTTTTCTTTCTTCCTTTTTTTCTTTCTCCTCCTCTCTGTTTCTTTCTTGCTTTCTTTTTTCTTTCTTTCTTCTTTCTTTCTCCTCCTCTCCGTTTCTTCCTTGCTTTCTTTTTTCTTTCTTTCTTTTTTTCTTTCTCCTCCTCTACGGTTCTTTCTTTCTTTCTTTCTTTTTCCTTTCTTTCTTTTTTCTTTCTCCTCCTCTCCGTTTCTTTCTTTCTTTTTCTTTCTTTCTATCTTTCTTTCTTTCTTTCTCCTCCTCTCCGTTTCTTTCTTTCTTTCTTTTTTCTATCTTTCTTTTTGTCTTTCTTTCTTTCTCCTCCTCTCCGTTTCTTACTTTCTTTCTTTTTTCCTTTTTTCTTTTTTTCTTTCTTTCTTCTCCTCTCCGTTTCTTTCTTTCTTTTTTCTTTCTTTCTTTTTTTCTTTCTCCTCCTCTACGGTTCTTTCTTTCTTTCTTTCTTTTTCCTTTCTTTCTTTTTACTTTCTCCTCCTCTCCGTTTCTTTCTTTCTTTTTTCTTTCTTTCTATCTTTCTTTCTTTCTTTCTCCTCCTCTCCGTTTCTTTCTTTCTTTCTTTCTCCTCCTCTCCGTTTCTTTCTTTCTTTCTTTTTTCTTTCTTTCTCCTCCTCTCCGGTTCTTTCTTTCTGTCTGTCTTTCTTTTTTCTTACTCCTCATCTCCGTTTCTTTCTTTCTTTCTTTCTTTTTTCTATCTTTCTTTTTGTCTTTCTTTCTTTCTCCTCCTCTCCGTTTTTTACTTTCTTTCTTTTTTCCTTTTTTCTTTTTTTCTTTCTTTCTTCTCCTCTCCGTTTCTTTCTTTCTTTTATTCTTTCTTTTTCTTCGTTTTATATTTATTCATGGTTTCTTTCTGTTTTTCTTTTCTTCATTTATTACCCATTTATTTTCTTTTTCACTTTTCCTCTTCTTTCGTTCATTGCACAATTTCATTCTTTATTCTTTTTTTTCTTGAATATTGTTGATATTTAGGGGTTCGTTTGAATAACGAAGTGTAGTCAATGACTTTACTTAAAAGTGGGGATTTGTTTGTTTTGTGTTTGTTTTGGGGTTGTTGTTTTTTAGGAGGGGTTGTTATCTTTCCTTGTTTTTTAGGGGCTTTTTTGTTGGGGGGGGGGTATTATTTTTTTTAATTCTCTTCCTGTTCAATCACTTGACATTTCGACACCAAAGAGGCCGCCATTGTATTCTAAGTTACTTTCTGTTTTGTTTTGTTTGGTTATTTTCTGTGTCGGAACACAATAGAAGACAATGAAACCATCTGTCCGCCATGTTGCTAAGATGACGATGATTTTCAAAATGGGGGGAGTAGGGGGAGACTATAACAATGACTCTTTCACCAATCCCTATTCTCTGCCCAAGCGATAAAAAAAATGGCTGTTCAAATCAACATCTTAAAAAAATACTAGTTTCTATTTTTCTTTTCAGTTTTCTTCCTTTTTTTTTTTTTTTTTTTTGGTTGTACCTTTTGATTCTTTTTAAGTCATTATTACGAATAGGGTCTTTGTTTAATATTTTCCTCTTTTTATATCTTTGATTTTCTTTAAAGGAACCCTTTTTTCTTTCCTTTTCTTCTCTTTTTAAAAACGTCTTTCCTTTCCTTTCTTTCTTTCTTTCTTTCTTTCTTTCTTATTATAATTTGTATTTATTTCTGTTATTTTTTCTTTTTTTTTATATTCATATTTATATATCAGTCATTTTCTTCTACTTTTTTTCCTTTATTATTTTTTTTTTTTCGTCTCTTTTACCTTTTTTTTATTCATTGTTTTATTTCTTTTCCGATGATTTTTTTCTTCGGTTTTTCTTTTTCTTTCTTAATTTCATTTTTTCACTTTTCAGTCTATTTCTTCTTTTCAATGTTTTCATACTAACTCTTTCTTTATTTTTTCTTCGTTCATTTTCTTTCCTTCTTATTCCTGCACTTACTTTTCTAATTTGCTCTTTTTCTTTTGTATGTCTTTCTTGCATTTTCGTTCTTTTTCATTCGTTTATTCATTTTTTTATTACATTTCTTTTTCTTTGAATTAATCTTTTTTCTTTCTTTCATTCGTTCTTCTTCTCTTTCTCTGTTTTCAGTATAGTCTTTTCTTTCTTTGTTTCTTTTTGGCTTTCTTTTTTCTTTCTTATAATTTCTTTCTTTTTTATATTTTCCGTCATTCGTTTCTTTCATTGTTAATTTATTTCTTTTAATATTTTTTGTCACTTTTTCTTTTTCTTGATTCATTGTTTTGCTCCTTTTCTTTTTTCCTTTTCTTCTTCTTCTTCTTCTTCTTCTTCTTCTTCTTCTTCTTCTTCTTCTTCTTCTTCTTCTTCTATGTTAATTTCTTTATTTTTTAACCTTTCTTTGTTTTTTTTATCTTTCTTCTTCATTTTCGCTTTTTTCTGTCATTTCTGCTGATTCACATCATTTTCGTTTCCTTTCTTTTCTTCTCTTTTTCGTTTCCTTTTTCCTTCTATTTTTCGTTTTCTTTCTTTCTTTCTCTTTTTTTGATTTCTTTCTTTCCCTCTCTTTTTTGCTTTATTTATTTCCCTCCCTTTTTCATTTCCTTTCTTTTCTTCTGTTTTTCGTTTTCTTTTTTCCTTCTATTTTTCGTTTCCTTTCTTTCCTTCTCTTTTTCGTTTCCTTTCTTTGCTTCGCTTTTTTTTCTATATCATTCTATTTTAATTTTCTTTCTTTCCTTCTCTTTTCCGTTGCCTTTCTTTCTTTCTTTTTTCCTTTCCTTTCTTTCCTTCTCGTTTTTTATTTCTTTCTTTCCTTATCTTTTTCCTTTCCTTTTTTCCTTATCTTTTTCGTTTTCTTTCTTTCCTTATCGCTTTCGTTTTTGGACCTTTCATAGACCATCATCAGGGCTTGCTTGCATGTATAAAGAGTATTTTAAAGAATTTTTGAAAGAGTTTTTATTATTTTTTTTTTTTAGAACGAGAAAAAATTACGTAAACGCAAATTTGGATAAACCTGAGATGCTGATGAATTTAAAAAACAGAATGCTATCAACGGAAATAGAATTTTATCAAGAAATATAGAATATTTTTTAAAAAATGAAAGCATTTCAGAAGATTGTGTTGGTGTAATTTGGTAATGTTTTAAAATCAGAGAAAACGGCTTCGGGCTAAAAAGAAAAGAAGAAGAAGGTACCCCGCAAAAACAATTACCGACGCCGACTACGCCGATGACATAGCGTTACTGGCGAATACACCCAACCAAGCCGAAACACTACGGCATAGTTTGGAACAAGCCGCCGCAGGCATTGGACTCCATGACAATGCACACAAAACTGAATATATGTGCTATAATCAAACAGGTGAAATTTCCACACTAGACGGAACCTCTCTGAAACAGGTAGACAAATTCACCTACCTAGGAAGCAGTATCTCATCAACCGAAAAACACATCGACACGTGGCTAACGAAGGCATGGACAGCTATCGATAGGCTATCGATCATATGGAAATCAAACCTGACCGATAAAATGAAACGCAGTTTCTTCCAAGCAGTGGTCGTGTCGATACTGCTATATGGATGGACTACTTGGACGCTAACTAAACGGCTGGAGAAGAAGGTAAACGGCAATTACACAAGAATGCTGCGAGCAATATTGAACAAGTTCTGGCAGTAACACCCCACAAGGCACCAACTATACGGCCACCTGCCTCCCATCACGATAACTATCCAAGCTAGACGAACCAGACACGCAGGACACTGCTGGAGAATCAAGGACGAGCTCATAAGTGATGTACTCCTATGGACCCCCGCATATGGCCAAGCAAAAGCAGGACAACCAGCTCGAACACGTGAGCGTGTCAATGACCTTCATCACAGCCTCTTTCATCTCCTCAATTTTCTCATAACGACAGCCTCTGAGCTTAGGGAATAACCAAAAGTCACAGGCAGCAAAGGTCTGGACTATAGGGAGGCTAAAGAACTGTCTTGATGCCCATCTTGGTCAAATAATCAGTGACAAGGATGGAGTTGTGGACTGGTGCATTGTCCTGGTGGAAATGCCACTGACCAGATTTGAAGAGTGCTGGCCTCTTCCGACGAAATCTCTTCCTGAACTCCCTTAAAACCTCAACATAGTAACCCTAATCCTAACCCTTTAGCCAATCAACTCAGGTGTATTGACTTCCGTACTCCTCCCACACCTCTCATCATCCCTCACAGACTCCCTGCCTTCCTTGAGTTTCTTATGCCACTCAAAAACTGATGCTCGATTCATGTAAGATGCTCCAAAAGCAGTCTGAAGCATTCCATACGTTTCTGTGGCATTTTTTCCAAGTTTAAAACAGACACTTATTGCATATCATTCTTCTAAAGTGTCAGATTGCATTTTTGAAATTCACCAGCTGTGACGATTAGGCTTTAGTTGGGTGTATTCCGATTCCTGCTGTAGCTGTTCATTTGAACCTGAAATCATAAAAAATGGTCAGTCATCTCAGACGATGTATAGCAATAACATACTGAATTTTCAAGAGTCTACGACAATTTTAAATGCCTATACAAGAAAGTCTGGAAACTTTTTGAAGGCACCACGTATATATATATATATATATAGGAAAGATGAGCTTCATTATCCAAGATGAAATTTTAGATGTGAGGAGGCATGAATCTGAGTTTACATCATACACCTCTAGTAGCTGGTTCAGGTTGGTATTGTTTATCTCAAATGGAGCCTTGTTAAGTTTTTCTGCATTTGGTTTCAAGAGAGTCTGAATTCCGTTAAGAATTAGGAAAATCTCTTTTAGTAATTCAATTCCCAATCGGAGGTTCAGCAAAAGACCAATTCTCCCCTCCAACAGCTTTAAAACTCAAGTGGAAAGAAACAGAAATCAAAACTCAGTGTAAACTTTGGTCGCAGTGAACTATCCAGTGACTTGTGTAATGATTAAAGCGCTACATTGTGGCCTTGACGTAATCGAGTTCCAACTCCCGTCGAGCTATTATGTTCATTTTCGGACAAATACCCTTAGAAGAGAATGGTTTGGGCATTAAATAAAACACGAAGGTTGATATGCCACTAAACAACCAAACTAAGACCAGGGAAAGGAGTAGCACCCTCCCCAACACCTCGGTGGAGCAGCTTTTGAAAAAGGAGCCTTCAGGTCATCCTCGACTACGGTCGACAACTTTACTATTGTCAATTATTATTAATTAATTATCACTGGTATTTTTTTCCGCTCTGTCGATTGAACTCAGAATTCAGCTGCGTATTAAGACCCTCACAAAAAAAAAAAAAGATTCTTGAGTGTGACCCAAAACTTGATCTGGTATTAAAGCCCAGTCTTGGATCAGCGGAGTGTAGAATAGGATCAATTTTCAGTTTGGTGACAGCTTAGAAACGTCAGAAAGGACGAACACTTTAAGCTTTTGTATCAGACTAAAAAGATTCACTCATCAATGCCCTCGACTTAGCACAAACGTTAAGCAACAGTGAATGTGATCCCTGTTCAGATGGGTGACATTCTTAAGAACATCAGATACTGTACGCAGTTGGTATTCTAGTACAATGTTACGGCTACAAAAAAGAATATCGATGCTCTTTGGAGCTTGTTATCTGAAGAAAAATACATTCACCGTTGTCTACGTTGAGCAACGTTGAATGAGATCCCTGTTCAGATGGGTGACCGTCTTAAGAATATCGGATACTGTACGCAGTTTGTATTCTAGTACAATGATAGCCACAAAAGAGAAGAATATCAGATGCTCTTTGGAGCTTGTTATATGACGAAGCAAAACACATTCACCGTTGTCTACGTTGAGCAACGTTAAATGAGATCCCTGTTCAGATGGGTGACCGTCTTAAAAACATCAGATATTGTACGCAGTTTGTATTCTAGTACAATGTCATAGCTACAAAAAAAAAAAGAATATCTGATGCTCTTTCGAGCTTATTATCTGAAGCATCACATTCACTGTTGTCTACGTTGAGCAACGTTAAATGTGATCCCTGTTCAGATGGGTGACCGTCTTAAGAATATCAGATACTGTACGCACCTTGTGTTCTTTTGCCGGATTAAACAAAGGCTTAATACACAAAAGAGACAGACTCTAGAAGACTAGCCATTCACGAGTGCAAATTTCTTTCGACCTCGGCAAATCTCTTCTAGACGATTGTCTTGAAATCAGCAATAACAATCGATCCATTGACGGCCATCATCATCCGTGATCAGCTGAGAACTGCTTGTCCTTTTGTGCTTGTTCGCTCTTTTCAGCGCTGAGGCTAGAATTAATGCCATACCTATCGAAGGCTGATCAAAGGGGTCGGAGGATAAAAGACGCTCGAGCAAGAAATAATCCAGAGATTAAGGCGTCATTGACGGGTGGACGCTTTTCAGATCCACAGACAAAATAATTGTGTATCTGCAGTCGACTGTCATCGAAAGTCGGTGCGGTCCTTTCCCTAAAGATGTGTGTGAAGAGAGTGGGGCAGATGTCCATTCACTCCGAGCGGTGAAGGACGGACGTCTAAACACAGGGACTATCTGGGTGATGCAGTAGGAAACAGTATCTGACTGTCCGTCCGTCACAAGTTTTTTTTTAAATGATTATATCATCATCATCTGCCGACTGCATGGATTCCCATGACTCTCTCTCTCTATCTCTATCTCTCTCTCTCTCTCTCTCTCTCTCTCTTGCCACGTGCCCTTATCAGCTATCGCTCTTGATAATTCTTCTAGACGAGGTCTAGTGTCTGCCCAAAGCGGATAAATGTAAGTTTTTGTTGACCCGTCCATACTGGTGGGTTCATAAGTAGAAGTCTATAGGAGAATGTCGCTTAGGAGTTTGTCCTTGCGTAGTACCTATCTAACGTCCCCATTACATTTCAACGAAACACCTTGAGAAAATGGTTGATGATAGGACGCTGCAAGCTGTTTTGAACAAATCCTGGAAGCAGCAGCATACAAGAAACCGGTGTATGCATAAATATATATATATATATATATATATATATATATGCAAATTTCATTAAATATAATAGACATTTTATGTCTACATATTTTCTTCTGGATCCGTTCGAATTCCCGTATTACTTTTATCGTATTCGGGGGGAATTGATTTATGTATTGTCCATAGTTGTATGTATCCTTAGTACTTTCTGCCTGACTATGGGCCATCATCAGGGGAGGATCTATTACAAAAGTGATGTAACTTTTGTTTTCGCATATTACTACAGTGTAAGGGCGTCTTTGCCGTTGAAGATTATGGCGCTTGCTACATATTAGAAACCTCTAACCAACACTTAATAGAATTGATTTTCGAACCAGTGCTAATGTACTTAAATGTCTTTAGCTACTGGCACTAATTAAAGAATTCCATTTAAAAGCAAACACCATAATCTTCAACGGCAAAGACGGTCTTACACAGTAGTAATATGCAAAAACAAAAGTTACATCACTTTTGTAATAGATCCTCCCATGATGATGGCCCAAAGTCGGGTAGAAAGTACTAGGGATACATACAACTATGGATAATACATTAATCAATTCCCCCCGAATACGATAAAAGTAATACGGGGATTCGAACGGATCCAGAAAAAAATATGTAGACATAAAATGTCTATTATGTTTAATGAAATTTGCATTAACGAAGAAATGCTGCCTAAATATACATATATATATATATATATATATGTGTGTGTGTGTGTGTGTGTGTGTGTGTGTGTGTGTGTCAGACAGAAATTAATATGCTTCTTATCACTTTCAGGGCAAAATTTGTTTCTTGTCATAAATTCATTTGAATTCTGATGAAATGAAATAAGTTTCGCATGTGGTCAAGCGAAAATGATTTCTTTTTCATACCGGTCGATTCAATTCAAAGCATCTACTTATATATATATATATATATATATATATATATATAGTCATCTACAGACAGAGCTGTATCGTTCTATCAGAACTCTTCAGTTTGGCCAGACAGGCTAGATTCCCGAAGCAGGGATCGTAACCTGGTAGACTGAAACGCCAATCCAAGATTCTACCACTCACCCACGAGGAAACCAGCGTAAGCGAAGGAAATTTAAACGCCTATGTATCACATTTGTTTTTTGTTTACATATATCCGCTTAACGGCTACCGAGAGCTCAATTCATTTGAAGAGCCTTGCTTTACGCTAGTGTCAACACATTTTCTTATATGTATGTATGTATGTATGTAAGAAAAAATGTCTTGAATCCGATAGAATGTGCGTAGAAAAGATAAAATGGAAGAAAGATATATGTTTTATGGTTTGATTGAAGTCGAAACGAGTTGGAAAATAAACAAACCATAAAACATATATCTTTCTTCCGTTTTACAATTTCTATGAATATATGTATATATATATATAGGTAATATTCGGTCAGGTTAAAGAGTTTGGAGTAATTGCTTCAGGACAAGAAAATCATTCAAGAGCTGAACATTTAAATTTTCCTAGTAGAGAGCTCAATGCAATTTATTACAGAGCAATATTTCTTTAAGAAAAAAACCAAAGACCGGTTAATTCATGATAATAAATTTATTTCGGTCCCGTATTGAATGGTCCTGAGATTGAATGGTCTATTTTGAGAAAATCAAATACTCCAAATAGTTTTAACGGTAGATGCAATTTATATCTTGAAGAGAAAATTTATATTTTAAAATATAAGTACCCCGTCTTTAATTGGAATCGTTTTGAGATGAGGTTTCTTAATTTGAGAATTAATTTTTATTTATTGCGGACTTTTTTTCTCATCTTGGTAGTTTTTGTGTTGTTTCTTCTTTTCACTACGTTTCGGCCAAATTTCCCCTCTGGCCTTAATTAATTCTCAAATAAGTACCCCGATAAGTTATTAAATAAGAGAAGCGAATTGATAGCTAGATGTAGACATAAGACTAAATTTAAACTATAAAAATTTAAAAACATAGAAATAAATAGTGAAACCAGGAAAAAAAAACGTATCCAACATATGCACATAAAAAATGGGTAACTAATTAAATGGTATCGACATGGAGATAAGCATTAATATTTCTCTTAAAAGTTCATCATCGAATTTAATATGAAAAGAAAATAAACTAAACGAATAAATAAAAAAGTTAAATTACCGTAATTATAACTGATAGAAGAAATTTGAAAAATTAAAATAAAAACGGAAATTCAATAAAACGAGGAGGTAACTCCTTAATCTCGTCCCCTCTACACCCCACGTGTTTATTCTGGTTTTTAAATTTAAATTCAAATTTAAATTTAAATTTGAATTTAATTAATCATCCGTTGGGTCTGAAGAAGTCCTGTATTAATTTTTTTTCTTCATGTTTTTGGTTCACACCAGAAACTCAAAATACGGGACCGAAATAGATTTATAATCCTGAATTAACCGGTCTTTGGTTTTTTTCTTAAATATATATATATATATATATATATATAGGCAAAATAGATTTTCATATAATGATTGTGTCTTTCACATTTTATAGAAAACCTATGAAACTGATGGAACAATAGTAAATTGTGAGTGATGAAACAGTAAACTACATAATAAGGAAACGTAGCAATGTTACACAGAAAGGGTGCAAAAGTAGTCACGATTGGGTGGGAAAGGTGATCCACTGAAAATTGTGCGAGCAACTAAAATTCGACCTTACATGCGCAAAACAGAAACTGTCCAAGAAAATAAGATCCTCAAACTTCTAATGGATTTTGACATTAATCTGTATCGTCCAATCCCGATCCGAAAAGCTGACCAAGTTGTAAAAAACATGAAAAAAGGAACATGTCAGCCAAAATAGCCCGCCTTTCTAGAAGATCCCAGAGTTGAAATAAATGAAAGAGAAACATTGGAGAAATACCTTGACCTAGCCAGGGAATTAAAAAAAACGGTAATGTAATGTGAAGGTGACAGTGATACTCATTGATCACTGTGAGCAATCACTAAGAAATTTCTAGATCACGGCCCGGCTGAGATTGGCCACAATACTTAGAAGAATCTAGGAAAGCTGAGAAGAGCACAAGGAGAATAATAATAATAATAATAATAATAATAATAATAATAATAATGGTATATGCACAACCCAGCAACTGTCCTAGAAAATGACACGCATAAACTCCTATGGGACTTTAACATACAAACGGATCACTTGATTAAGGCCAGAAGACCAGACCTCATAATAATCAACAACAAAAAAAAAAAGAAAATTTGTAAAATTGTCGACTTTGCTGTCCCGGCAGACCATAGAATAATTCTGAAGGAAAGTGAAAAGAAGGATAAGTACCTCGACCTTGCTAGAGAATTGAAAAAGCTGTGGAACATGAAAGTAACGATTGTGCCGATTGTGATTGGTGCGTTAGGCACAAGAACTAAAGGATTATTAAAAGGCCTGAAGTACTTGGAAATTGGCGGACGGGTAGAGACTATCCAAACGACATCATTGCTAAGAACGGCCGGAATCCTGAGACGAGTCCTGGAGGCTTGAGGAGACTTGCTGTCACTCAAACTCCAGTGAAAAACCATCAGTTAACACTGATGTGAAAAAGTCTAAAAGAGTATATAATAATAATAATAATGTTGACATTTGAGAGTTGGTGTAGGAGACGAGTGCAGGGGGTATGGATATGTGCTGTTTCTTCATTCTAGGGAAAAGCCATACAACCAAATGGTAAACGCATTAACTGGAATCGTTCCAAGAGAATGCGACAAATAGAATTTTTTATGATTTCAAAAAACAAACTGATCATTTAATAGCGGTGATAAGTTTTTAAAAAAGCGTTGTTTGGTTGCTTGGTTGGGTTTTATGGCATATCAACCTTTATAGGTTATTTAACGCCAAATCCATTTTTATGTAAATCAGATCTACTTCAAACAATTGAGTCTAGCATGAGTACACAGTTTAATTATCAAAAACATTTCTATTTCAAACATTTCAGTTTATTCAAACAGTTCTAATTCAGCTAAGTGTAAGTACAGATTTTGTTTACACAGTTAAATGTCAAAACAGTTCGATATAAAACAATTCAGTTTAGTGTAAATACAGTTTAATTATTAAAAAACCGTTCTGTTTCAAACAATTCAGTTTAGCATAAGCACAGAGTTTAAATGTAAGTACAGTTTAATTGTCAATTTTGTTTTAACTCAGTTAAATGTCAAAACAGTCGTATATTAAACAAATCAGTTGAGTGTAAGTACAGTTTCAATGTCAAAAAACAGTTCCACTTCAAATAATTCAGTTAAGCATAAACATGCAGTTTAAATGTAAGTTCGGTTTAATTGTAAAAAAAAACATTTCGATTTCAAGCTATTCAGTTTAGTCAAACAATTTAGTTTAGTATAAGTATGCTGTTTGTTCTATTTAACCCATAGATAGGGCCCTATCAGGTGCGACCACGCCGGGCTTAAGGGGACTTGGGAGCAATGGCAATGAAAGGGTGCTCCGCATTCACCAAAGCTCCAGCATTACTGGAACCTCACCTTCAGATTGTTTAGTGTCATATCAGGACACTCATTGGGATGGGGGTCAGTGTATTCTCCAGCCCAAGCTGACTGGGCAATTTTTTTAAAAAGGAAGAGAACTTGTCATATAGTGGATTTTACCGTTCCAGGGGAAGCACCGAATGAAAATAAAAGTAAGCGAAACAATATACTTACACCTAGCAAGAGAACTAAAAAAACTGTGGAATATGAGTGACGGTCATACCATTTATAATAGGTGCACTCGGAACAGTTCCCTCGGGTTTGGAAAAGAGGGTGGAGTGATTGCAAATCAGAGAAAGAGTTGAGACCATCCAGACTACAGCATCGTTGAGATCGGCCAGAATACTAAGAGTCCTGGAGACCTGTTGTCACTTAGACTACAGTGAAAGACCACTAATTAACGCTGGAGCTGAAACACTTGCAAAGAGTAAAATCATCATTAAGACAGACGATATTAAAGCGAAAATAAATAAAACACAAACGAATAAAAAGAGTAGGTTATGTGGCGATTGGTTGGTTGGTTGGTAGATTTAGGTTTTATGGCATATCAACCATTTTAAGTTATTTAATGCCAAATCCATTTTTATGTAAATAATCTGTTCTATTGAAAACAATTCAGTTTAGCATAAGTATACAGTTTAATTGTCAAAAACATTTCTATTTAAAACTATTCAAGTAGTTATATGTAACAATTCAGTTAAGTGTAAATACAGTTTTAATGTCAAAAACAGTTCCATTTCAAATAATTCAGTTAAGCATAAGCACGCAGTTTAAATGTAAGTACGGTTTAATTGTCAAAATCATTTCTATTTAAAGCTATTCAGTTTACTCAAACAATTCAGTTTAGCATAAGTATGCTGTTAGTTCTATTTAACCCATAGATAGGGCCCTATCAGGTGCTACCACTCCGGGCCCGAGTGGACCTGGGAGCGATGGCAATAAAGGGGTACTCCACATTCCCTAAAGCTCCAGCAGTGCTGGAACCTCACCATCAGATTGTTTAGTGTTATATCCAGGACACTCGTTAGGGGGTGGTCTTACCCCTCCGAAGAGAAGCAGTCGGTGTATTCTACAGCCCCAGCCGACTGGGTAATGTGGTGATTGAGATGAAACCATTAATCACATTATAAGCGGATGCTGCAAATCAGCTCAAAAAGAGTATAAGACAAGACATGACTGAATGGGGAAGGTGATCCACTAGGAATTGTGCAAGAAGATTAAATTTGACCATACTACCAAATGGTACATGCACAAAACAGAATCCAACCAAGAGAATAAGAGGCATAATATTCTTTAAGATTTTGAGATACAAGCAGATTACCTAATCCCGACTCGAAGAACAGACTTAGTAATTGTTAACAAGAAAAGAAAAGCTACCGAATAGTGGACTTTACAGTCCCGGTGGTCAGCAGAATAAAGAAAAACGAAGAGAGAGACATTTGGACCTTGACAGAGAACTAAAAAAGCTATAGAACATAAAGGTGACTGTGATACCAATAGTAATTGGTGAACTCGGAACGATCTCTAAAGGTTTGGTAAAGGGGCTGGAAGAATTAGAATTCAGTGGACGAATTGAAACCATCTAAACTACAGCATTGTAAAGATTGGCCAAGATACTGAGAAGAGTCCTGGAGACTTGAAAAGACTTGCGGTCACTCAGACTCGGGTGAAAGACCATCAGCTAACGCTGGTGTGAAAAACTCACTTAAAGTGAAAATAACAACAATACGGAGGTGGGAACGGGAGGAGTTGGAGTAGGAGGATAATGCTTAGGAATACTTACTGTCACATGATCCCTTGACAAGTCTGCTAAATGCTACGGGTATGGAACCCCAATTATGTTCGTTTTGCTTTTGTTTTTTTATCTTTGTTTTTTCTTATTGTTTTTGTTTTTGTTTGTTTAACAATCAAGGTCCATGTGTTTGTCAAAAAATAAAACAAGCAAGAGAAAAATTGTTATAAGTTTTGTTTTCATTTTTATCTTCTTGGAAATATCTTATTTGAGTTGATTAAAGAAAAAAGAAAAAACGGGAAATATATGCAGATTCTATGAATAAATAAAAAAATAACTTGGACGGATTCCAACGTTTTCTGATTAAGTGAAAACTGAAGCCAGTTTTATGCTTCCATCTCATTAAATCATTATATATATATATATATATATATATATATATATATATAATATATATATATATATGTGTGTCCTTCGCGCACTTGGTGTTTTTCTCCTTCTGTTGATATCTATCTTTTTCTCTTATCTGTCTTTTCTTTCTGTCTATCGAATTTTTATATATCTGTTTCATTTTGTTCCTCTCTATCAATCAAGCTAGTTAGCTATCTAGTTGAGTTTTATGGCATATCAACTTTCTTGGTTGGTTGGTTGGTTGGTTGGTTTTTATGGCATATCAACCTTCTTGGTTGGTTGGTTGGTTGGTTGGTTGGTTTTTATGGTATATCAATCTTTGTAGGTTATTAAATTCCAAATCCATTTTTATACAAATAAGTTCTATTTCAAACAATTCAGTTTAGCATAAGCACACAGGTTAAATAAAAGTACAGTTTTATTGTCAAAAACATTTCTATTTCAAGTTATTCAGGTTAGTCAAACAGTTCTAATTCAAACAACTCAGTTTACTATAAGTACAGATTTTATTTACATATAGTTAAATGTTCAAACAGTTCTATTTTAAACAATTCATTTTAACATACAAAAAGTTACCTTTCAAATAATTCAGTTTAGCAAACGCAGTTTAAACGTCAAAACAGTTCTACTTCAAGGAATTCAGTTTAGCATAAGTACGCAGTTAGCTCTGTTTGACTTATAGATAGGGCCCTATCAGGTGCTACCCCTCCGAATGAGAATGGACCTGGGAGCGCGGGCAATGAATGGGTATTCCGCATTTCCCAAAGCTCCAGTATCACTGAAACCTCACGTTGTTATCAGGAGACCTCATTGGGGAGGGTCTTACCCCTCTGCAGAGAAGCAGTCGTTGTATTCTACAGCTTCAGCCGATTAGGCAATGTTTCTAAAGTTAATGCCTTAGACGTGTACGATATATATATATATATATATATATATATATATATATATATATATATATGCAAATTTCATTAAACATAATAGACATTTTATGCCTACATATTTTCTTCTGCCCAACAACACAACTACGAAAAATTCTCACCGACAACACAACAATACTCGAACATCAAAATAATAAACAAAAACTTCAGATTCTCGAAGCACTAGAAACTAGAAACCTGCAACCAGCACTTAATAGAATTAATTTTCAAACCAGTGCTAATGTACTTAAATGTCTTTAGCTACTGGCACTATTTACAGAATCACATTCAAAAACAAACGCCATAATCATAAACGGCAAAGACGTCCTTACACAGTAGTAATTTGCTAAAACAAAAGTTACATCACTTTTGTAATAGATTCTCCCCTGATGATGGCCTAAAGTCGGGCAGAAAGTACTAGGGATACATACAACTATGGACAATACCTGAATCAATTCCCCCCGAATACGATAAAAGTAATACGGGAATTCGAACGGATCCAGAAGAAAATATGTAGACATAAAATGTCTATTATGTTAATGAAATTTGCATTAACGAAGAAATGCTGCCTAAATATGCACATTTCATATATATATATACATATATATATAAACTTATTCATATCTATCAGTCACATAATTCGAACTCAGTCACATGAGACTGTAGAATACACCAAGTGCATCTCTGCAGATGGGTACCCGCCCCCGCCAACGAGTGTCCTGGATATGATAAAGATTTCATGAATGCAATGGCGAGAAACTGACAGTTGCCAGGCATCGTTAAAGCTGCGTCTAATTTCAACTTAAATATATACGCTCTCTCTCTCTCTCCCTCTCTCTCTCTCTCTCTCTCTCTCTCTATCGACACACACACACACACATATATAGATAGATAGATAGATAGATAGATATTAGAATATTAATATTCTCTTGAAGCTTATATTTTTTAAGTAAATCCTGGATATTTAGAAATTATGACCCCAAACGATTGGTTTGTATTTTGTGCTTTTTATTTGTTTATTTACTTTCTCTCTCTGCGGATTTAAATCCATACTTTTGTAGTTTATGGTGATTACGTTTTTAGAAACGCCGAAAAACAGTCCGATTTGACATGTTTACTGTTTGTTTGCGGAACAACGAAAAGCAAAATTTTTCCAACTGCTGTGAGTTCGAAGTTGACATTGTGGCCATTATTTTCCTCCGTACTGATTAAACACGAACATTATTACACCACACACTTTTGCACGAAGGTACGCTCAGATAAACACATGCGTATAGGCACCTATGCAGGTCATTATACACAACTTTCTCATGAATATATATATATATATATATATATATACAAACTCGAACACACTTATAAGCATCAATGTTTATGATCTATATAATTTATATAAAGTGTTATAAGAACTTCACATTATTCTAAAATTTACTCTCTCTCTCTCTCTCTCTATATATATATATATATATATATATATATATATATATAAGTATTATTTGGTCCAGTTAAACCGGAGTTGGGAGTAATTCCATAAGATCTGAAGAAGTCCTATTAAATTCTTTTGTGTTTTTTGATTTTTCAAAAGCACATAATAGGATGGAAATAAATTTATAATCCTAATGTGACCGGTTTGTACTTTTTTCTTAATGATATATATATATATAAATATATATATCGGGTAAATTTATGATGTATATAATTTATATAAAGTCTTAGAAGTACTTAACATTATTCTAAATTTTACCATATATATATATATATATATATATATATATATATATATATGTATATATATATATATATATATATATATTACAATTTACAACTATAAAATAAAATGACGACAAAAACAGAATAAAGACTAACAAACAGGGGTACAGATACTGGTTCTACTGATGATTCTCAGGCTCATGAGTTTTTATCCAGTTTTTATTGTCATTTTCTTTTATAGTTACAAATATTGTAATATTCCTCCAAATTCATGTGCAAGGAACACTGCAAATAATGTAGTTATTAAGAAAGCTTTTAGAATTAAATTTTTTACGTATATACGTGGTTTATTCAATAAGTATCCAGACTTTTTGTACAGGCATCTAAATTTGTCGTACATTTTTGAAAATTCAGTATGTTATTGCTATACATCGTATGCGATGACTGACCGATTTTTATGATTTCAGATTCAAATCAACAGCTAGAGCAGCAATTGGAATACACCCTACTAAAGCCTGATTGTCACAACTGGTGAATTTCAAAAATGCAATCTGACACTTTAGAAGAACGATATGCAATAAAATTCTGTTTTAAACTTGGAAAAAATGCCACAGAAACATGTGGAAGGCTTTAGACTGTTTTTCGACCATCTTGCATGAATCGAGCATCAGTTTTTGAGTGGCATAAGAGACTCAGGGAAGGCAGGTTGTCTGTGAGGGATGATGAGATGTGTGAGAGGAGTAAGGAAGTCAATACACCAGAGTTGATTGGCCAAAGGGCCAGGGTTAGGGTTACTATGTTAAGGCTTTAAGGAAGTTCAGGAAGAGATTCCTAGGGAAGAGGCCAGCACTCTTCCAATCGGGTCAGTGGCATTTTCACTTGAACGATACACCAGTCCACAACTCCATCCTTGTTACCGACTATTTGACCAAGATGGGCATCAAGACAGTTCCTCAGCCTCCCTATGGTCCAGACGATTTTCCCTGTGACTTTTGCTTATTCCCTACGCTCAGAGGCTGTAGTTATGAAACAATTGAGGAGATGAAAGAGGCTGTGACGAAGGTCATTGACACGCTCACACAAGAGGACTTCCATGGGGCCTTGAAGAAGTTGTTGGAACGGTACAACAAGTGCATTGCAGCCGGGGAGATTACTTCGAAGGGGACTAGAGTTTCATGTGTGTACTATGAATAAAAGTGCCCATACGAAAAAAGTCTGGAAATTTATCGTATATATACGTATATGAATATCGTATATATACGTATATGAATATCATCAAATATTCTTTACCAACTTGTAGAGAGTTGAAACACTATGATCAAATGGTCCAGTCGGTTGAAGAAGTAGAATACACCAACTGCATCCCCAACGAGTGTCCTAGATATGACACTAAACAATCTGATGTTGAAGCTCCAGTAACGCTGGAGCATCGGGGAATACTGAGTACCTCTTCATTGTCATTGCTCCCAGGTCCACTCAAGCCCGGAGTGTTAGCGCCTAATACGGTTTTATCTTTAGGTCTAATAGGACAGTTTGCCATTCAAACAGTATGCAAACAATGACTTCAGCTAAATTGATTTGCTAGAAATAGAATTGTTTTATCATTTAACTATGTGTAAACAAATGACTGATGCTTAATTGAATTGTTAGCGATACATAGCAATAGTTGAAATCACTTAACTTTGACCTATGTTAAATTGTTAGAAATAGAACTGTTTGATCATTTAATTGTGTGTAAACAAATGACTAATACGTAATTGAATTGTTAGTGATACATAGCAATATCTGGAACTAATCATCTTTATTGATTTATGCTAAATTGAATTATTAGAAATAGAACTGTTGGATCATTTGTGTGTATCTAAAAATATGAGTTTACAAATCATATATATATATATATATATGTGTGTGTGTGTGTGTGTGTGTGTGTGTGTGTGTGTGTGTGTGATTTGGCCTTAAATAATCAACAATGGTCGATGTGTCATAAAACCAAACCACAACCACCATTGCAACTAAAAATAATATGACACAATCTCTGTAAAAAAATTTGCATAAGAATATAAAGGGTGTCCTTATTTTTGTAATCTTCCAATCTTTTTGTTTCGATATGGCACAAGTCCGAATGAACGAAGCGGCTAAAGAGTTTGGAACTCACGCGTGAAGGTTTGTTAGTCTAGCTTGCTGACCATTACATCACCAAAGTGTTCTGAGTTTTAGGCTTTTGCATAAATATATAAGAAAGAAAGAAAGAAAGAAAGAAAGAAAGAAATGGAGAGGGGGAAAAAGAAACGAAGGAGAGAAAAGAAAGAAAAAAGAAAGAAGGAAAGAAACGGGGAGTGAAGAAAGAAAGAAAGAAAGAAAGAAAGAAAGAAAGAAACGGAGAGGAAAGAAAGAAAGAAAGAAAGAAAGAAAGAAAGAAAGAAAGAAACGGAGAAGAAAGAAAGAAAGAAAGAAAGAAATGGAGAAGAAAGAAAGAAAGAAAGAAAGAAAGAAACGGAGAGGAAAGACAGAAAGAAAGAAAGAAAGAAAGAAAGAAAGAAAGAAAGAAAGAAAGAAACGGAGAAAGAAAGAAAGAAAGAAAGAAAGAAAGAAAGAAAGAAACGGAGAAGAAAGAAAGAAACGGAGAAGAAAGAAAGAAAGAAAGAAAGAAAGAAACGGAGAAGAAAGAAAGAAAGAAAGAAAGAAAGAAAGAAACGGAGCGGAAAGAAAGAAAGAAAGAAAGGAAGGAAGAAAGAAAGAAAGAAAGAAAGAAAGAAAGAAAGAAAGAAAGAAAGAAAATGCTGGGAATACAAAGAACGAAGTAGTATCAAAATAAATGCAGAAAGAGATCAATAAATAGAGAGAGCAAAAAAAAAAAGAAAGAAAGATGGTAGGAGTAAGAAAAAGAAATAGTGAGAGAGGAAGAGAGATACAGAGGGACAGAGAGAGAAAAAGAGAGACTCATTTTGAAAGGACTATTGATACTACTATAACTGGAAAAATTTCTGAAATCCCTAATATTTGTGCAGATTTCCATGTTTGCAAAATGATATCGTTCTCGCTGTAGTTACACGTCAGTGTCAGACAGATCAATTTTTTTTTTCCTTTACATAGACGAATTTTGTGGGTTGTCCGCGTTTTCTGTCAAAAATGAAATCTCAAGAATTCTCATAACTAATATTTTTAAGGCTTCTTTCCCGAGATGTGTAGATTCACCCAGCCCATGAAACCGGGTTCCCTTTTCATCTGTGTATCATGTGATGCTTCCATGTTCTTGAAGTGAAGGATCGATTTTCTAACTCATTGCCACGTTAAAAAGACGATTTTATTTTTGAAATCTTCTAATACTATAACCTTGTCTCGGGAGGGATGTCTCCGTAATGCAGTGGTTAACGTGTTGGATTGTGTCATTGTAGTATGTGAGATCGAACTCCAATACCGCTATCATGAGAAATACTCATCTAACCCCGTCCCCCAGCTATTACCCAGTCGGCTGGAGCCGTAGAATACACCGACTGCATCTCTGCCGAGGGATAAAACCTCCCCATAAGTATCATCTGAATAGGAGGCTCCTGTAATACTTTGGAGAATGCGGGGCACGCTTTCATTGCCATCACTCCCAGGTCCACTCTGGCCCGGAGTGGTAGCACCTGATTGGGTCAAATAGAACTGTTTGACATTTAAACTGTGAAAAGTAATGACTTTTGATAAACTTAATTGTTAGAAAAAGAGCTGTTTGATCATTTAACTGTGTATAAACAAATTACTGATGTTTATTGTATTGTTGCCTATACATAGCAATACCATGGACCATTTAACTTCGATTTTCGCTCAATTGAATTCTTAAAAATTGAACTGCTTTAACATTTACTTAGATGTATCTATAAAATGTGTTTACAAATCATATATATTTAATATATATACGAGGATCATTAAATAAGTTTCCAGACTTTGTTCGTATGGGCACTTTTATTGATAGTACACACATGAAACTCTAGTCCCCTTCGAAGTAATCTCCTCCGGCTGCAATGCACTTGTTGTATCCTTCCAACAACTTCTGGAAGGCCCTATCGAAGTCCTCTTGGGTGAGCGTGTCAATGACCTTCATCACAGCCTCTTTCATCTCCTCAATTGTCTCATAACGACAGCCTCTATGGTCTTCCTTGGACTTAGGGAATAAGCAAAAGTCACAAGGAGCAACGTCTGGACTATAGGCAGGGTGACGAACTGTCTTGATGCCCAAGATCTTGGTCAAATAGTCTGTGGCAAGGACTGGTGAAAATGCCACTGACCCAATTTGAAGAGTGCTGACCTCTTCCAACGGAATCCTTTCCCGAACTCCCTTAAAACCTCAACATAGTAACACTAACCCTAACTCTTTAACCAATCAATTCTGGTGTATTGACTTCCTTACTCCTCCCACACCTCTCAACATCCCTCAGAAATTCCGTGCCATCCTTATACCACTTAAAAACTGATGCTCGATTCATGCAAGATGCCCCAAAAGCAGTCTGAAGCATTCCATACATTTTTGTGGCATTTTTTTCCAAGTTTAAAACAGAATTTTATTGCATATCGTTCTTCCTCACGTCCAGATTGATTTTTTGAAATTCACCAGCTGTGACAATCAGGATTTAGCAGGGTGTATTCCGATTCCTGCTGTAGCTGTTCATTTGAACCTGAAATCATAAAAATTGGTCAGTCATCCCATAAGATGTATAGCAATAACATACTGAATTTTCAAGAGTCTACGCCAATTTTAAATGCCTGTACAAAAACAGTCTAGAAACTTATTGAATGCACCGCGTATATATGTAAAAACCAATTATGGTTGATATGCCAGGAAACCAACCCAATCTAAACCTCCCCAGCTATGGGTTAAATAGAACCACATGGATGGATTTCCGTATTAAGTAATCCGCAGAGGTTGATATGCCATTAGATAAAGAATCTAAACAGAAACTTTTAGCAAATAACAAAAGGAATATTAGGTTTTGCAATAGTTATTATCAAGGTCTCGATTCTAAATAAAAAAATATATAAAATCTGTCATGGGGCACCTTTCAGAAGGAAGCGATCAAAAATTATGTCTTGCATCAATGAGGATTCATTAACTTTAATGGCATAACAATCCGTCTAGGGTTATTTTATGCAAAGACGAAATGAAATCACGTTTCGCGTAGGCTTATATTTACATTTTTTTGTTGCACATATTCCTATCCAATTGAAATAATTTGTGGCCAAGTCGGCTGGAGTTGCAGAATACACGGACTGCATCTTTGCTGGGAGGTAAGACATCCCCAACGAGTTTCCAGGATATGACACTAAACAATCTGATGGTGAGGTTCCAAGAATTCTGAAGCTTTGGGGAATGCGGAGTACCCCTTCATTGCCATTGCTCCCAGTTCCACTCAGGCTGGGAATGGTAGCACCTGATAAGGGTCCTATCTATGGATCAAATAGAACTAAACTGTGTAATGCTAAGCCGAATTGTTTACAATAGAACTGTTTTAATATTTAAATTACGTACTGATGCTAAACTGAATTCTTTGAAATAGAACTGTTTATATGCATAAAATGTAGTTGGCATTAAATAACCTACAATGTTTGATGTTCCATAAAACCAAATCAAACCAAACAAATGATTTGCACATACTTGTACTGTTTCAAGAATTCCTTTTTAATACTATTATAATAATTATATGGTTATTGTTGATTATTAATGCCAAATCTATTTCATACATAAAAACAGTTCTATTTCAAACAATTCACTTTAGTATAAGCAAAGTTTTTTGGGGGTTTTTTTTGCTTACACACAGTTAAATGTTAAAACAGTTCTATTTCAAACAATTCAGGTTAGCATAAAAAACAGTTCCATTTCAAACAATTAGATTTAGCATAAGTACACAGTTTAGTTCTATTTGACACATAAATAGGACCTTGTCAGGTGCTACCACCCTGTGCCAGAGTGGACCTAGGAGCGATAGCAATGAAGGGTATTCTGCATTCCCCAAAGATTTAGCATTACAGATGCCTCACCATTCGGTTGTTTAGCCTCATCTAAGACACTCATTTGGGAGTCTTAATCCTCTGCGGAGAAGCAGTCAGTGTAATCTACAGCCCCAATTGACTGAGCAATAATTATTTAGGTTCGATTAATTATTCTTATTTGATAATAATAATAATAATAATAATAATCATTATTAGTCCTTTCAAGTAACTAATAATAATCCTTAATAAACAATTGTAGTTTCAATAGAAAAATTTTACTGTTATATGGTATCAAGTATTCCAATCAAACACAAATAATTTTCAAACAGATCTATTCGACACATAGATTGGACTATTGTACTACGGTTCAGAGTTTTTACTGGGAGTAATTGCAATGAAAAACTACTCCACACACCCCAGATCTCCAGAACTGACCCTCACATGTAAGTAAGTTGACTGACCGTAGTCAAGGGCAACCCGAAGGCTCCTTTTTCAATAGCTACTACACCAAGGTATAGTGAAGGACGTTACTCCTTTCACTAAATTTCTCCACTTACCCTTGACCCGAACCTTATAGTGCTGAGTGTTAAGCAAGGAGTACTATTTTTGAGTCTTTGGTATGACTCAACCTGGGATTGAACCCAGGTCTCCCGAACACTCCCTTAGAGGTGATGTTTTACCCTTCTGTATAGGGATACAGTCAGTGTATTCTAGGCCTACCCATAGGGCGTTCTATCTACTTGAATTTCCCATCATCCACTTAGAAGGAGTTTAGATATTTTCTAAGATCTTCTCCCGAGCAGTTGTCTAAATTTTTTAGACGAAACTTGATGTTTATTCGTTAGCTATAACCGGGTACAAGTGTTAAGTATTCTTGTATTATTACTCGCTTGCAGTCAGGATTGAACCTGCAACCTCCAGATTATTGTCTCCTTAGAAGCTTATGGAACCAACGGCTATAACCGTTACGTTATGTGTCCATCTGGTTAGGGCTAACGGAATCAGAACAGGTGACCCCCGTGGATTCAATAAAGGACGTGGTTCGAAGTTCCGTGTAGGTTCCCGAGTTCGACAAACACCTGCAGAAGGCTGGAGGACATATCGGCCTAAACGTTGTGGAAATAACAATAAAGATGAAGACAATAGTTCGAAAACCCTTAATGATAAAACTTCTCCAGAGCACTTTCCTCCATAACAGGTCATTTTCAAGACCAAATGTTTTTGATAATCAAACCATACTTACATTTAAACAGCATGCTTAGGCTTAACTGAATTATTTGAAATAGAACTGTTTTTCGACATTGAAACTGTATTTACACTTAACTGAATTGTTACATATAACTGCTTGAATGGAAATGGAATGAAATGGAAATGTTTTTGACAATTAAAATGTGTGCTTATGCTAAACTGAATTGTTTGAAATAGAAACGATCATTTACATAAAAATGGATTTGGCGTTAAATAACCTACAGAGGTTGATATGCCATAAAACCCAACAAACCAAACCAAACTTATAAATCAATTATAGCTCCATGTAATTATCATTAATAAAATGATGTGTTTGTCTCGTCGGCTGAGGGTAGAATACACCGACTGCCTCTCTGCAGGTGGGTAAGACCACCCGAAGAAGTGTCTTGAATACGATACTAAAATACATCTTATGAGGCTCCTATCCTTGAGGAATGCAGATTACCCCTCCATTGCCATTACTTCCAGGTCCACTCTGATCTGGAGTGGTAGTGGTAATTTACTAAGCTTTTTGCTTAGATGTAGCACAAGGCCGCATGAATTGGGCACCTAATGAGAATCGAACTCACTCGTGTAGGTTTGCTAGTCTACCTTGCTAACCATTACACCACCCGAGGTGCCCGATCTGGAGTGGTAGTGTCTTGAATACGATACTAAAATGCATCTCATGATGAGGCTTCAATCCTGGAGTTTTGAGGAATGCAGATTACCCCTTCATTGCCATTACTCCTAGGTCCACTCTGATCTGGAGTGGACGTCATTCGCTTGGACGGTGCCATTGTTGGGCGACTAGCAAGAACTTATTTACATCACATTTTGATTTTTGTTTGTTTTTTTTTTTTACGTTTCTTCCAACTAACTATCTATCTATTTATATGGTCACTTTTGATCTATCTAATTATATGGTCACTTTTGATCTATGTATTTATATAGTCACTTTCGGTCTATCTATTTATATGGTCACTTTTATCTTTACTTACATAGTTTTAATGCTGTAGGAGATAATAATCATCATCATGACGCGCTATCAGCTCGGATATTTCTGACCTCTTTCGCCACCCCTCCTTATCGTCCATTGCTTCCGGCAGGTCCTCAAGGCTAAATCCCGAATCGGCACGGAGCTGCTGTATGTTGGTTCGAGCTGGACATCCTGCCTTTGCTCGTGCGTGTGAAGGGGTCCACAGATGTACTTGACTTATGAGTTCGTCCTCAATTCTCCAGCAGTGTCCTGCATGTCTGATTCTTCTAATTTTGATAGTTTTCGTGATTGGTGGTAGGTGGCCGTAGAGCTGATGCTTTGTAGTGTGCTGTCTCCAGGACTTGTTCAATATTGCTCACAGCATTGTTGTGTAATTGCCGTCAAGCTTTTTCTCTCTACGTTTAGTTAACGTCAGAATAGTGCATCCATATAGCAGTATCCACACGACCACTGCTTGGAAGAAACTGTGTTTTATTTTATCGGTTATGTCTGACTTCCATATGACCGATAGCCAATGAATAGAAGTCCATGCCTTTGCTAGTTGCGTGTCGATGTCTGTATCGGTAGGTGAAATTGTCAACTAGTTTCAGAGCGCTGCCGTTTATTGTGGAAATGTCGCTTGTTTGATTAAAGCACATATATTTCGTCTTGTGCGCATTGACATGGAGTCCGATACCTGCAGCGGCTCATTCTAGACTATGTAGCAGTGTTTCGGCTTGGGCGGGTGCATTTGCCAGAAGCGCTATATCATCGGCGTAGTCGGCGTCGGTAATTGTTTTTGCGGGCTACCTTCTGCTTATTTCTTTTGTTAGCTTGAAAAACAGCTAATGATATCCGTTTTCATTAAATAAAACAGATGCGTTCATAAAGATTCCAATACCTTCTGGCGTTTGCTCAGAAGAGTCATCTTCACTTTAAAGTTGAATATTTTTAAAGTAAAAATTCAATTTTCTTCGACGCCAATGATCGAAGACTTTATTTCTCGTGAAATTTTACATAATAGTCATCGTCATCAAGTCGTGCCTACAGCATTGTGTTCGCTGACTCACTCACGCTGACAGTCCCTATCATCTATCACTCCTAGTAGGTCTTTTAGGCAGCACTCCGGGCCAGTGTGGAAATGGGAGTGATGGCAATAAAGGGATACTCCGCATTCCTCAAAGCTCCAGCATTACTTGAACCTCACTATCAGATATCCAGGACACTCGTTGTGGGTCTTACCCCTCTGCTAAGATGCAACAACCTCTAAAATTATCATTCTTTGACGGGCCCAGTTGGCTGGGGCTGTAGAATACACCGACTGCATCTCAGGAGTGAAACAGTATATTAACTCCACAATTTTAGTATAACGATAGAGAGATAGATATTTGGTGGTTGTTTGGGTTTTATGGAATATCAACCTTTGTGGGTTATTTAACGCCAAATCTATTTTTATGTGAATAATCAGTTCTATTTCAAAGAATTCAGTTAAGCATAAGCATGCAGTTTAAATGTAAGTTGACTTTAATTGTGAAAAACATTTCTATTTCAAGCTATTCAGTTTTGTCGAGCAGTTCTAATTCAGCTAATTCAGTTTAGTATAAGTACAGATTTTGTTTACACACAGTTAAATGTCAAAACAGTTTTATATTAAACAATTCAATTTAGTGTAAGTACAGTTTCAATGGCAAAAAACAGTTCCACTCAAATAATTCAGTTTAGCATAAGCACGCAGTTTAAATGTAAGTACGGTTTAAATGTCAAAATAATTTCTATTTCAAGCTATTCAGTTTAGTCAAACAATTCAGTTTAGCATAAGTATGCCGTTAGTTCTATTTGACCCATAGATGGGACCCTTATCAGGTGCTACCACTCCGGGCCAGAGTGGACCTGGAAACGATGGCAATAAAGGGGTACTCTGCATTCTCCAAAGCTCCAGCACTACTGGAGCCTCACCATGAGATTGTTTAGTGTCATATACAGGTCACTCATTGTGGGTGTCTAACCCCTATGCAGAGAAGTAGTCGTGTATTCTACAGCCCCAGCCGACTGCGCATAGATAGATAGATAGATAGATCTAAGGTGGGGTACCCAAGCAAAAAGTTCAACGGTGCTAAGTGACTGTCAGTTCCTCACCTATGCGATCATCAAACAAAGATTATAAATATATCTAGGGTATTTCTATCGATCCATCTGTAAAGTCACTTTGATTTTAGGATTTAAATGCTGTAGATTTGGATTTAAAATATTAGTCAATAATATTCGTTTCAGTTTTATCATTTTTCTGGAGAATAAAATTCTGGTATCGTTGGTTTAGAAGAAAATTGCATTTTCTCTATTTAAAAAAATTGTAGAGATTTACTTATTTACATGCAAGAGTATATATCTATAACATTGTCCCATAGGACAAATTTCTTGATGGTTGTTTAAAACGATTGTCATTTAAAGAAATCGTAGACATTTACTTACTTACGTGCTACGACAACATTGTTCTATGGGACAATTTCTTAATGGTAGTTTAAAACGATTGTCATTTTTTTTAATGTTAGAAATTTACTTACATGCTACGACAACATTGTCTCATAGGACAATTTCTTAATGGTAGTTTAAAACGATTGTCATTCAGTCAGCATTATTTAATATTATAAGAAGTCCTTACCTTAGAGATGCAGACAAAATTTGCTTAGATTTGTATGTATGAATTTAGCAACTACTCTAAACGGGCAGTGCGTGGCACTAGGTCAATTTTAAGCAGATTTTAATTGATTGAATTCAAAGATTTTACTTCTTTTAGACCAGTTACCATGCCAAGTTTTAAGAACACATCTGCCATATCATTTACTCATAGCTAGAAGGTGTATTGTTCGATTCAAATATTTCCAAATGTTCCCAGCGTTATGTGAAATCCAAATAGCCTCATCCATGATGGGAACACAGGTCGTCGTGTCCATTTTCTACCATGCTAACCATTACACCACTGACATGTTCTTGGAGATTTGTATATATGTACCAGATTAACTCCATCCAAACCGTACTCATTTCCAAATGGCTCTAAAGCATTTGAAATAAACGGGTTATTGATAAATTTGAATTATAAAGTTCGGTACGGTTATTTATTGTAATGATATTTCTAAGTAGCCCTGATGACCACAACCACTATGTTTTTTGTCTTTTTTTTTTTTTAAGATGATAATTACGATGATGATCGTAATGTTAAAAGTGAAGCTAATATTCCTAAAGGTACCGGAAAAAATTATGTCATTTACGATGATGGGGATAGTGATGCTGAACATAAAGGCAGCAGCAGTGGCGGGAGTCTCCCTCAGAAAATAAACGAAGCGAAAAGTGAAGGATAGCGAAAATGAAAGTAAAAGTAGAACGTGAAAGTGAAAGTAGAAATTCTTAAGGCGACACATAGGTTTACTGAGACGGGCATAAAGGAAACTGAACACGCAAAGCTGGCGGCTACCCACCACCCGCCTCTCCCTACCGTCATCGGTATCTTCAAAAGTGGAACGCCTGGATGAAGAGGGGAAGTAAGATAAGGGTGAGGGGTAGAGGTAAGAGACGTTGTAGAGAAAAATCGCGCAATTATACAATGGCAATTACTCTGTTGGAGTACTTCGCGGGTTGCCTTTACGTTACCAATGGCCGAACAGGAAGGAGGTCATTTATTGACCATATCGATCTCTCTGATCAGAGCCTATCCAATTATGTTCTATTTACGCTCCGTCACCCACCTTCTTCACTGCCCGACCGCGCCAACTTCGTTTCATTCACCTACTTCTCTACCGTAACCTTCTTCTCCTCTCGATGTAATTGCTTCCTTCGTTCATTTCTACGACCTTCTTTCGTCTTTCTTCTCCGCCAGTGAAGGTTACAGAAAAGACTTGATCTCAAGTTGTCCACAAATCGACTTCAAATATTGCAATTTCGCTAATAACTTTAAACTTTTATTTGGGTTTCCATTTCGATACTTCGTTTTCTCTCTCGCTTTCTCTTTCTATACATGAATTTATAGATATATATATACATATATATATATAGATAGATAGATAAGAACAGACATATATATATATATATATATATATATATATATATCAGTGGCGACTCTAGCCTATTTTTGCTACTCGTGCCCCACCCCGCACTCTGTCAACTTCAGTTCCCAACCCGTGGTCCGTGGACCCAAAGTAAGTCATCATACTTGCTATTGCGTGATTCGCCATTGTATAGCACAGATTGACAAACCTACCTTGCATGGTGTTTTTTTTTGTAAACAATCAAGATACTATATAATTTGTAGTCTTGTTAATACAGTAGATAAGATAATTTTTTTCCTTTCAAAAGTATAGAAGAAAAGAGATGTTCATTACTATGACGAGAAAAATATGTTTATTAGAATAAAGAAACTGATGACAATAAACACAGACACAGCTAATAGTTTCAATTTCGCTTAAAATAAAGATTATTTGTTGAAAATGTATTCAAATAAACAAATTTTAGTTACAGAATGTAATATATGCAACATTCATTAAAGAAATAGACATCTGTTAGTGAAAAAACGAATTAAAACACGCCGTTTAACCAACATTTACCATAGCGATGATGATGACGTCGGCGACTGCTCTAATCTGCTATCCCCTCTCTCACTCTCTCTTACTCTCTCTCTCTCTCTCTCTCTGTCCCTCTCCCTCTTCCCAATATATCTATCAACAGTCACACGTGCTAAAATTTTTGAGCACAGTGTAAGGGTTGCTCTTGGTATTGGCTACAGTCAAAAGTGTATTTCTCTAACATTACTGTTATTATAAGGGTCTAGTGCCTGGCACGGATCGGGCGTTCAACTTTATAGCAGATTTTATGGAATGTTCAATGAATCTGACGGTGGCCGGACAAAGACCATCCGTTCAAAACAGCATCGTTGTATTGTTCCCAGATATATTTATGAACTTTTGGCTACTTAGTTATCGAAACTTGAATAGATACGTAATTTAATTGAGATTAGACTAAGTATGTTTGCTTGAAATTAATGGATGATTTTTAATCCATTTTGAATAACATTGACCGAGTTATTGGTCGTGCCGGGCACGAGTAGCACTAGTTCCGTCTCCGCCCCTAATATATATATATATATATATATATATATATATATATATATATATATATATATATATATACGTGGTGCCTTCAAAAAGTTTCCAGACTTTTTGGTACATGCATTTAAAATTGTCGTATACTCTTGAAAATTAAGTATGTTATTGCTATTCATCTTATGAGATGACTGACCAACTTTTAGGATTTCAGGTTCAAATCAACAGCTACAGCAGGAATTGGAATACACCCTACTAAAACGTGGTTATCAAGGCTGGTGAATTTCATAAATGCAATCCGGACGTGTGGACACTTTAGAAGAACGATATGCAATAAAATTCTGTTTTAAACTTGGAAAAAAGGCCACACAAACGTATGGAATGCTTCAGGCTGCTTTTGAAGCATCTTGCATGAATCGAGCATCAGTTTTTGAGTGGCATAAGAGATTCAAAGAAGGTAGGGAGTCTGTGGGGAATGATGAGATGTGTGCGAGGAGTAAGGAAGTCAAAACACCAGAGTTGATTTGCCAAAGGGTTAGGGTTAGGGTTACTATGTTGAGGTTTTAAGGGAGTTTAGGAAGAGATTTCGTCGGAAGAGGCCAGCACTCTTCAAATCGGGTCAGTGGCATTTTCACCAGGACAATACACCAGTCCATAACTCTATCCTTGTCACCGACTATTTGACCAAGATGGGCATCAAGACAGCTCCCCAGCCTCCCTATAGTCCAAACGTTGCTCCCTGTGACTTTTACTTATTCCATACGCTCAGAGGCTGTAGTTATGAGACAATTGAGGAGATGAAAGAGGGTGTGACGAAGGTCATTGACACGCTCACACAAGAGGATTTCCATGTGGCCTTGAAGAAGTTGTTGGAAGGGTACAAGTGCATTGCAGCCGGAGGGGACTAGAGCTTCATGTGTGTACTATGAATAAAAGTGCCCATACGAAAAAAGTCTTGAAACTTATCGTATGCACTTCGTATATATATATATATATATATATATATATATATATATATATCTTTAAGCAAAGCAAAAACTGGTCACATTATATACAAATCTGTTCCTATCTATCTATCATTACATCTGTCTACCTGAATTTGTTTATATCGAGCAAACTGGATAACTTGATTTTTTTATGTCTATCAATATTTCCATCTCAGTCCGTCCATATCTATCGTAACTCTATTTATCACTATTTAACACTATCGTAACACTATTTATACCTCCTTTTACCTGTCAGATTCTTTACATATCTTTTTGTCTGTCTCTTTGTCTATCTTATCTGTCTGCTTAACTATCTACGAGGATCAGTCAATATTCCAGTGTTTTGTTTGATGCTGTTTTGTCGGGTAATGCCGGAAAAGTAACTAACTGATAAACAACGGTCTGCTATGGACTCTGTACAGACACTGGATACCGTCTAGAGGACCTACCAAGTCCAATGGCAGATCGCAAGAAAGAGTCAAAGGAATCCAATTATATATATATATATATATAATGTTTCTTATGGTCTATCAATACGATTAAAAATTTTCAAAATCTTTCTAATCGTCAATATACGCTTTCAAAATCTTTCTGATCGTCTGTGAACGATTTAGAAACTTTATTACCGCCTATCAACGCGTTTAAACTTTTCTTTTGGTTTATCGAATTGCTTAAATATTTTCTTTGAAAATCGTCAGAAATGTTTCATGATCTCTCAACATCACATATATAAATATTGTTGACTCCTATGTGTAGCGGGGTTGGCAATGGCTTCTTAAAGTTGCCCCAGTGAGTTGCACAATCACAGATCGGAAATATTAAATGCTTGAAGGCATAAAATATCCTGCCTATCTCGCAAATAGAATGTGGGTTTGGTTTGATTTTTTATGCTAATTTTTATTCTTTCTGAGTAAGTTTGGTTTGGTTTGGTTTAGTTTTATGGCACATCAACTATTTTAGGTTATTTTATGCCAAATCCATTTATATACTCATAAACAGTTCTATTTCAAACTTTTCAGTTTAGCATGAGTAAAGTTTTTATTTGCACACAGTTAAATGTAAAAACAGTTCTTTTTCAAACAATTCAGTTTAGCATAAGCGCAGAGTTTAGTTCAATTTGACCCACAGAGAAAACTGTATCAAGTGCTACCACACTGGGCCAGAGTGAACTTGGGAGCGATGACAATGAAGGGGTAATCTGAATTCCCCAACATTACTGGAACCTCCCCATCAGATTGTTTTGTGTCATATCTTGGACACTCATTCAGGGAGTCTTAACCCTCTTCGGAGATGCAGTCCGTGTATTCTACAGCCCTAGCCGACTGGGCCATATTCTTTCTGGTCGCCACTTTAATAATGAAATATTTTTGGGCCAACCCACTTTAGTCAGAATTATCCAGAAGATGAAAGACACTATATATATATATATATATATATATGTAGAAAAAAAGAAAGAAAAAAAGAAAGAAAGGGAGGACAGGTGAGTGTTGCTTGCATTCTATATATATATATATATATATATATATAAGAGATATAAATTATATACCATTGAATTTGTTTATATTTTTCTTAAATACATAAATATACAGAAAGAAAGAACGATTGGAATGTGAGTGTTGCTAGCTGTTAACTGTTCCTGAGTCGAACTCTAAAACGGTGAATCGTTTGTGGAAACGTCGTCGACCTTACACCGTGATGGAAAGGAGAAGTCAAACAGATTTTGAATGATTATTATTATCGATCTTCAGGTGAGACTTTACAAAAGGGGTTGGCTTTCATGACGCAACTTAAAAAGAAGAAAAAAATTCTGCTGATAATAAGTTCTATTCTTAGGAGTGGCCCTCTACCGTCCCGAAGCGAAACTGATAATCTTTCTGTTTACCTCTTCTCCGTCTTTTTCCTAACACGTGATCACTCTCCACCAATCACTAAGCCCCTTTCCGTCAGTGACCCCCTTCTTTTACGTTTCCCTTAAATCTCTGCAAGCGTGACCTTTCCCTTTAGCTCAAAGGATACATCCCTTGCTGTCTGCACACTGTGAGATTCGTGTTTAGCGTCGTAAACGTCATCGTATTAAATAGCTGACAAAGGCTCCCCGTTCATTAGCTACTACACCGAAGTGTAGGCGAGAGAGCTACTCCTTTCTCTGAAATGCTCGACTTTACCTTTGATCTGTACCTTATAATGCTGAGTGTTAAGGGGGATTGGTTGGTTGGTTAGTTGGTTGAGATTTTATGGCATATCAATCTTTGTTGGTTATTTAATGCTTAAACCATTTTTATACAAATAAATAGTTCTATTTCAGTTTAGCGTGAGTACGCAGTTTAATTGTCAAAAAATATTTCTATTTCAAGCTATTCAATCAAACAGTTTTAATTCAACCAATTCAGTTTATGTTTGTTTGTTTGGATTTTATGATATATCAACCTTTGTAGGTTATTTAATGCCAAATCTATTTTATACAATAAAACAGTTCTATTTCAAATAATTCAGTTCAGCATACAAAACATTTCTATTCCTAGCAATTCTGTTTAGCATAAGTACACAGTTTAGTTCTATTTGACCCATAGACAGAATCCTGTCTGGTGCAACCACTCCTAGTGGACCTGGGAGTGATGGCAATGAAGGGGTAAAACCGTTTATCAATCAGTTTAAAACTGTTTTATGGTTCATCAAACTTTTTAAAATTTTTCTTTACAAATCGTCAAAAACGTATCAAGACCTCTGAACATTATTAACAATGTCTTATGAGCTATCAACATTATTCAAAATATTTCATAGTCTATCAACGTCATTGAAAATGCCTCACCATCTCTCAACATCATTCAAAAACTTCACAATTATCTTCATATTGTTTGTCCGTTAAGTGGATGTCTACCAAGTCTTCTTACCAACAATAACATGACACGGGCTTGACGTATTCATCCAAGCTATGAATATATAATGGGGGAAATTGAGTTCTTAATCCTTGTAGCTGGGCAAACCAGACAAGAAGAACGAAATAAATTTGAATTCAAAACTGGAGGGTGTAGGGTACGCAACAGCACCCATAAAAACTCTCTTGCAACAAAAATGGCAACACTATTACTGATATAGTATGGAAGTGACCGTAAGATCTAAAAAGGAGTCGACGGAATAGACAGCAATCAAGCTTAAGGTATAGATCAGTACTCAGCATTGGATCAGATTTTACAAAAAACCTCTCAATAAAAACAGTAAATACGTCCTTCTCTATCTTAAACCTTCTGATTGTCTATCACCACTTCTAGAACACTCTGTCTATCAACATCTAGCACATTTTGTCTAAAAGTATCTAAAACATCCCAATTGTTTTTTTTTTTAATTCAAGACCTTTCTGATAGTCTCCCACTAATTCTAGAACATTTTGATTATTCATCAACGTCATTTAAAACTTTCAGATTGTCTATCAACATCTAGAACTTTCTGATTGACAATCAACATCTAGAAAGTTCTGAGAGTCTATCAACATCTTCAAGCATATTTTGTCTAAAACCATCTAAAAGGTCCCAATTATTTATCAACTTCTAGAACTTTCTGATTGTCTATCAATATTTTCTAGAAAACTTTGATTGTTGATCAACGTCATTTAAAACTTTCAGATTGTCTATTAATATCTAATACTTTCTGACGGTATATTAACATCATCTAGAATATTCTGATCGTCTAAAAACATCTTTTTGAACATCAGGATTGTTTATCAACTAGAACTTACTGATTTTCTATCAACATCAAGAATATTCAGCCTATCTATCAACAATTAGAAAATTCTTATTTTTTATCTACTTCAAAAATATTCTGATTGTCTATCAATATCTTCTATAACACCCAAATCGTTTATTTACATCTAGAATATTCTGACTGTAAATCAACATTTAGAATTTTCTGATTATCTATCAATATCTTCTAGAACACACAGATCGTTTATTTACATCTAGAATATTCTGACTGTAAATCAACATTAAGAATTTTCTGATTGTCTGTCAATATCTTCTAGAACATCCAGATCGTTTATTTACATCTAGAATATTCTGACTGTAAATCAACATTTAGAATTTTCTGATTGTCTGTCAATATCTTCTAGAACATCCAGATCGTTTATTTACATCTAGAATATTCTGACTGTAAATCAACATTAAGAATTTTCTGATTGTCTATCAATATCTTCTATAACACCCAGATCGTTTATTTACATCTAGAATATTCTGACTATAAATCAACATTTAGAATTTTCTGATTGTCTATCAACATCTTCTAGAACATTCTGATTGGGTGTCAACATCTTATAGGACATCATTGTTTATTAACATCGAGAATTCCATAATTGTCTATCAATATCTTGAACATTCTGATTGTCTGTCAACATCAAGAATATTTAGATTGTCTATAAACATCTTCTAGAACATTCAATCTATCAGTATCTTCTAGAACAGCATTGTTTATTAACTTCAAGAATTTCATGATTGTCTCTCAACATCTTGAACATTCTGAATATCTTTCAACATTTAGAACATTTTGATTGTCTATCAACCTCTTCTACAATGTTCTGATTGTCAGAGAAATTTCTCATTATTCGTCAACCCCTTCCAAACCTTTATGACTCATCCAAACATTTTAAAATACTTTCTGGTTGTCTCATAGGTGACATCTCCACTCTAGACGGAACCTCTCTTAAACTAGTAGACAAATTCACTTACCTTGGAAGCAGCGTCTCATCAACCGAAAAGGACATCGACACGAGGTTAACGAAGGCATGGAAAACAATCAATAGGCTATCGATTATATGGAGATCAGACCTAACCGATAAAATGAAACGCAGTTTCTTCCAGGCAGCGGTCGCATCGATACTGCTATATGGCTGCACTACATGGACTCTAACAAAACGGCTGGAGAAGAAGCTAGACGGCAATTACACAGAATGCTGCGAGCAATCTTGAACAAGTCCTGGTGGCAACACCCCACAAGACACCAACTGTTCGGCCACCTGCCTCCTATCACGAAAACTATCCAAGTTAGACGAACTAGACATGCAGGACACTGCTGGAGAAGCAGGGACGAGCTCATAAGTGATGTGCTCTTATGGACCCCCACATATGGCCGAGGAAAAGCAGGACGACCAGCTCGAACATACATTCAGCAACTATGTGAGGATACGGGATGTAGTCCAGAAGACCTGCCGGAGGCGATGAACGATAGGGAAAAGTGGCGAGAGAAGGTCAGGGATATCCGTGCTACCAGCACGAGATGATGATGATGATGATGATATGCTTTATCAGCACCTTCAAAGTCGTTGTTGATAAGAAACAATTTGAAAAACTATATGATTCTCTCTCAACTTTTAAATTCTTCATGATAGTTTATCGAAGCTTCGAGCAAATTTCCCTATTATAACAATCCGACTTTCAATGTTAATATAACAATTGACATTAAGATGATTCCATCTTTCTTCCTCAACCTTCGCGAGTGAACGTAGTTGTTGTCACTGATAGCGGAAGGTGTGAGAACAAGTGCGCATGCTCAGTGGGAAACACGGCCGACATTTCAATGTTGAAAGAATTTGCCTGAAAGCGAAAATGCTCGAAGCTGGACAGGTCGATTATGTCGGCAACAAGAGGAACCGGAAGAGAACAGAAGTGTGGTTTGGAAGCCATTTTATAAGAGAATTCTGATGGATGACGGGAAGGAAAATTAAAAGCGCAGAGAAATCGTTAGGGATGGAAAATAAAAAAATAGAAAAGGAAGGATAAATTTTAAAGAGGTGGATTTCAAATAATAGGATAAAGAAATATATATGTGTATTTACTGTTATGGTTCTGGAGAAAATCCTCTGATATATATATATATATATATATATATATATATATATGAAGGTAAGATTGATTCTATAACTATAAAGAAACACATTGATCTAATGTTACATACAGTGTTGTTATTTTCTCATATCTTATGATACTGATAACACACACACACACACACACACACACACACATATATATATATACAAATTTCATTAAACATAATAGACATTTTATGTCTACATATTTTCTTCTGAGTCCGTTCGAATTCCCGTATTACTTTTATCGTATTCGGGGGGAATTGATTTATGTATTGTCATAGTTGCATGTATCCCTAGTACTTTCTGCCCGACTTTGGGCCATCATCAGGGTAGGATCTATTACAAAAGTGGGTTAACTTTTGTTTTAGCATATTACTACTGTGTAAGAGCGTCTTTACCGTTGAAGATTATGGGGTTTGCCTTTAAATGGGTTTCTATAATTACCATAAACACCACAATCTTGGATACGTTTTTTTGTCTTGTTTCACTATTTATTTCTATGTTTTTAAAAATTCATAGTCTATAGTTTAAATTTTGTCCTATGTCTACATTTAGCTATTAATTCACTTCTCTTATTTAATACCTCATCAGGCAATTTATATGTCAAAATATGTATTTTCTCTTCTAAGCACAAATTGCATCTACCGTCAAAACTATTTGGAGTATTTGATTTTTTCAAAATAGACCATTCAATCTCAGGAGTTAAGCCTTTTTTTTTTTTTTTGTAAAGACCAGAATTGTTTCGATAGTGCCGTATGGTGTTTTAGGTGCTCGTAGGAGAAGGTAAATTTGTGGTTAGAATACCTCTCCAGATATATATATATATATATATATATATATATATATATATATATATATATATATATATATATATATATATATATATATATATATATATATATTGTCTCATTGGCCTATTGGTTAGAGTGTTCGCCTATGGTTCAGGAAACTAAAGTTCAATCCGAGGTCAAGTCATACCAAAAACTCAGAAAATGGTACTTGAATCCTACTTGCTTAACACTCAGTTTTATTAGATAGGGATCAAGTGTAAGTGGAGCAATCCAGGGTAAGGAGTAGCTATTATTTACTATATATATAATTCCGTGATTAGTCATTATTATTCTCTACAGATTACGGACTGCTATACACATGTTGGTTACTATATAAACAACGTTTTGTTTGCTGTACTCTTTGGGTGCCTTTTGTTGTAAACGGGAACCTTCCAAGACACGTGTATGAGAGGGTTAAGACATCAGGTCAAATATCCTTTTCCCAGTTTAAATAGCACTGAAATCAAAAAGTAGCTGATGCTAGATAACCCCAAGGCATCGACGTCGAGATGAGGACAATCTTTTGCCCTTGATTCACATAAACGGTTCTGAATTCTTGGAAGGCTATCAAGTTCGACAAAATGCCCCTGAAGAAGGCCAACGAGTACAGCAGCCTAAATGTTGTCATTATATTAACCAGTGTATGTCGAGCAGTCCGAAATCTATAGATTATAATATTAATAATAATAATAATAATAGTGTGTGTGTGTGTGTGTGTGTGTGTGTGTGTGTGTGTGTGTGTGTGTGTGTGTGTGTGTGTGTGTGTGTGTTTTCTGTTGGAGTAAAGCAAAAAGTTATATAGAAAGAAAGAAAGAAAGAAAATTATGAATTTCAAGAAAGAATGAGAGAGAAAAAGTGAGCTAAAAAAAAATAAGAAAGAAAGAAAGAAAATTATGAATTTCAAGAAAGAATGAAAGAGAAAAAGTTAGCTACAAAAAAAAAAAAGAAAAGAAAAAGAAAGAAATGAAAAATCAATATCAACTATAAAAGATATTAAATATCAAAACTGAATAAAAAATAATGCTCTCAAAATACAACGAATATAAATGGATAAGCAAGGATCTCCAAGAACAGTATAAGATATTTTCTTTAAAAAATTAAGCGGTACTCTGATTTTAGTGAAGCCAAGCGAGAAAAAAAAAGCGGTGTGTCAGTCTGAGCTGGACGCCTGTGATGTCAGAAATCACGTGTTCAGTCAACCACTCGACAAAAAAGAATTTGTCTCGGGGAGAGAATAAACAGATGTCACAAGAAAATCAAATGTCGACTGCCAATTGTGTTAATAATAGCTTTTCCTGGTGACGAAAATGTTAATGGTATTACAGTTGATACAAAAATATAAAGTGTGCCACTAATGATTCAGGGAAAAGTGCAATACTCTGTTGCCAGTTTTACCGTCTGAGAAGTGAAAGATTTTCCAATGGACGTTCCGTTACGACTCGCTGCGCATGCTCAGGGACAGCTATAATCAAGGCTCTAAAAAAATGGCGTACATGTATTGCTCGTCAAATATATTTTCATTGTCCATACGTAAGTTGGTGACCGTAATCGAGGGCGACCGAAGAATCCCTTTTCAATAGCTACTACACTCAGATATCGAGAAGGACGCTACTCTTTTCGCTGGATTACTCTACTTACCCCCTTGATCCGCACTTTATACTGAGTGCGAAGCAAAGTACCATTTTTTTGAGTCTCTGGTATGACTAGACCTGGGATTGAACCCCGGTCTCCCGAACTATTAGAAACTCGATAACCATTATGCAGGCATTATCTGTGCTTTATAATCGTAGAACAAGTATTAACTTCCGGAACATTGTATGTTTTTTACGTTTTTTGTTTTTGTTTTTTGGGATTTTTTAAAATTCATCTTTTGAGAGTAATGGAAATATGAAAACACTTTCAATCAAGTCGGCAAGATAAAACGGTATTATCTCATATTTCTGGGAATGGAGTAGCGCCCTCCCCTACACCTTGGTGTTGTAGCTATCGAAAAGGGAGCCTTCGGGTCACCCTCGACTATGGTCGCTAACTTTACTTTTATCTCATATTTCACCGCCTGTTTATTCGTACAATGAAGGCTCACTCGTTTTTGTTTTTTTTTTGGGGCTGATTTCAACCACTTTTTAAAAAACTGCTTGATCATTGAACTGTGTGTATCTACAAAATGTGTTTACAAATCAAATATATTTAATATTTATTAATAGGATTTGGCATTAAAAAACCAACCATGGTTGATATACAGCGAAACCAAACCAAACCAGATAAGAATGTTTTGGTTTTTTCTATTTTTCCATGTATTCCTGTTCCTCTTGTTATCCGTCCTCATGTCCCTATTATTTTGTTATCGTATCATTCTATTATTCGTATCATTCTGTTAATCCAATTATTCTATTATTCGTATTATTCTATTATTCGTACTGTTCTGTTAATCACATTATTCTATTATTCGTATTATTCTATTATTCGTATTATTCTGTTAATCGTATTATTCTATTATTCGTATAATTTTCAGTTCTTATGATCCATAAGATCAGAAGAAGTCCTGTTAGTTTGTTTTTTTGTTGTTGTTGTTGTTGGGGTTTTTTTTTTTGCTTTGTTTTTTGGTGTTTTTGATTTAAATTAAAACCCATAACAGGATGGAAATAAATTTATAATCCTAATGTGACCGGTTTTTGTTTTTTCTCAAAGAAAGTACATCATCATCATCATCATCATCATGTCGTGTCGCTAGCATGGATATCCCTGAGCCTCTCTCGCTACTTCTCCCCTATCGTTCATCGCCTCTGGCAGGTCCTTAGGGCTACATCCCGTATCTTCACATAGCTACAGTATGTATGTTCGAGCTGGGCGTCCTGCTTTTGCTCAGCCATATGTGAGGGTCCATAGGAGTACATCACTTATGAGCTCGTCCCTGCTTCTCCAGCAGTGTTCTGCATGTCTGGTTCGTCTAACTTGGATAGTTTTCGTGATGGGAGGCAGGTGGCCGTGTACTTGGTGCCTTTTGGGGTGTTGCCGCCAGGACTTGTTCAATATTGCTCGCAACATTCTTATGTAATTGCCATCTAGCTTCTTCTCCAGCCGTTTTGTTAGCGTCCAAGTAGTGCATCCATACAGCAGTATCGACACCACCGCTGCCTGGAAGAAACTGCGTTTCATTTTATCGGTCAGGTCTGACTTCCATCTGATCGATAGCCTATTGATAGCTGTTCATGCCTTCATTAGCTGTGTGTCGATGTCTTTTTCGGTTGATGAGATACTGCTTCCTAGGTAGGTGAATTTGTCTACCTGTTTCAGAGAGGTTCCGTCTAGTGTGGAAATGTCGCCTGTTTGATTAAAGAAAAAGAAAGTATATATATATATATATGCACGCATTATTATCACAAAATTAATTCAATATTGCCATGTAAATAACCATGCAGGATAATCAAGAATGTCTTTCCCAGAATTCGCCTCAAACTAAACCACCCTTCCCATTTTCCCCTACGACAATATACAAAAGGACGTTCACCGTGTGCGTATTATTTGGCTCGATGATCACAAAGGCGAGAAACTGACTGTCACAAAGCACCGTCGCCTCTATGTCAACGTTATCCTGACTGTGTTTTGTTTTGTTTTGTTTTGTTTTGTCTTTGATTTGTTTGTGTTTTTTTTATTTTGCTTTTTCTTTACGTGACTAGCTTTTTGTCCCATGAACTACGCTTAGACGTTGTAACTTTTACACCGACATTTTTTGTCGATTCATTTCTTTTTTTCCCTGTGCATTGATTTACGTTTTCCGAGTATCTTAAGAATAAATCTAAAGAATCTAAAAAAAAAACTTTTCTTCAGAATACGACGCGACAAAATTCAAGACGAAAAAAAAAACCTTTGGTCTTTTTCACTCGAACTGAATAAAAGTTACCAAAAAAAAAAAAAAAAGAAAAAAAGAAAAAAATTATCGCAAAATGAAAATGGAGAAAAACAGCTTCAAAATGACGAAAATGTTAAAGCGAATCGAACTGTCATACTCATGAGCCAAAAAAAAAACATGTCGGATCTTGTAAGTGGGTCTTACTTCCGGTGTTGAACAGACGATACTTGAAGGCTCTGAAACGGGGTGGGTCAGGAGTGCTTTGTATAATTTGAGGGACGTTTAACCCTTTTAGAGCCTGCTTGCCTGCTTATGTTAGAGTAGAAGAGGAGAAAAACAAAGTGAACATTCGGTTGTAGAAGAGAAAAAGTACAGAAAAAAATAAAGACTGTCCACGGTATGCTAAACATGCGTTGAGAAAGAGATGGCGAAAAACTGCGGGCGGGAATTTGAGCGTGCTTCTTCAAAATGGATCCCCACTTAAAGCTATTTGTCGAATCCAATTGGACCTTTGACTTTATTTGTTCAAGCATGCGTTCCCTTGTGTTCGTGCGCGTTGCAATAAGAAGGTGGACGATTCAAATTCAACATCTCTACGCATGCGTCTGTGTGTATAAATAAATGTGGCTGTTTTGCGGGGTTTTATTTTTATGATCTATTTCAGCGTATCTATATGTGTTTTAGAATAATAGGAATGTATAAACTCACACACACACACTACCTAACATGCATTATGAGACAATTGAGGAGATGAAAGAGGCTGTGACGAAGGTCATTGACACACACATAGATAGATAGAGAGAGAGAGAGAGAGAAAGAGAGAGACTAGAACAGGGTGAGAAAAAAGCTAACTGGCCAATTAGTCCACAACGAAGTACTTATATATAAGATTGCATATATATATATATATATATATATATATATATATATATATATATATTTAGACAGCATTTCTTCGTTAATGCAAATTTCATTAAACATAATAGACATTTTATGTCTACATATTTTCTTCTGGGTCCGTTCGAATTCCCGTATTACTTTTATCGTATTCGGGGGGAATTGATTTATGTATTGTCCATAGTTTTATGTATCCCTAGTACTTTCTGCCCGACTTTGGGCCATCATCAGGGGAGGATCTATAACAAAAGTGATGTAACTTTTGTTTTAGCATATTACTACTGTGTAAGGGCATCTTAAAAGCAAACGCCAAAATCTTCAACGGCAAAGACGCCCTTACACAGTAGTAATATGCTAGAGCAAAAGTTACATCACTTTTGTAATAGATCCTCCCCTGGTTATGGCCCAAAGTCGGGCAGAAAGTACTAGGGATACATACAACTATGTACAATACATAAATCAACTTCCCCCGAATATGATAAAGGTAATACGGGAATTCGAACGCATCCAGAAGAAAATATGTAGACATAAAATGCCTATTATGTTTAATGAATATATATATATATATATATATATATATATATAGGTGTTGTTGTTGTTGTTGTTGTTGTTGTTTGGGCAGCGTTTCTTTGATAATACATATTTCATTAAAAAATATAAACACCCTATATCTATACATGTTTTTATATATCCTTTTGAATCGATAAAATGATTTTATGGTATCCGGCGGGAATTGGTTAATGAAACTCTTTAATTAATTAGTTCGCTTGTACTTTCTGCTCGATCTTGGGCCATCATCAGGGGTGTGTAATGTTCATGCAAAGGCCGCATCACTTTTGCAATGTACACACCCCGACTCGAAAGGACGTATACAAAAATATGTAAACAAAGGATGTCTATCTTGTTTAATAGAATATATATATATATATATATATATATATATATAATTAACTTAAATCGCGAGTCGGAAATCTTCTGCTAAAGTTTCACCTTATCGGATCATCAGGAAGTCTAACTCCGACCCTCTTATTTTTTCTTTTTTTCAATCTTGTCATATCCTGCTTTCTTAAAAGTTTCATAATGATTGATATATTCAGGAATGTGTGCATTGGAAGAACCTGGAGTAAATGCTCCAACAACTGAAAATAGGACTCCTTTTTTGTTTTTATAAAAATCAGCAAGGTTAACAGATTCGATCGCTTTGTTAGGAGTGTTTTCAAACAGTGAAATTACTGGTAATTTTTCACCACCTTGCTACTAAATATATATCGCTTGATCTGCAGCAGCTGCTTGCATGCAGAACTGTTTACTTTTGCAGGAAGTCGGAGTAGAACCGTGAATGCTGGTAGATATTAGATTAGTAAATATATATATATATATATATATATATATATATATATACGAGGTGCAGACGATTATTTTCCAGACTTTTTTCGTATGGGCACTTTTATTGATAGTACACACATGAAACTCTAGTCCCCTTCGATGTAATCTCCTCCGGTTGCAATGCACTTGTTGTACTGCTCCAACAACTTCTGGAAGGCCCCATGGAAGTCCTCTTATGTGATCGTGTCAATGACCTTCCTCACAGCCTCTTTCCTCTCCTCAATTGTCTCATAACGACAGCCTCTGAGCTTAGGGAATAACCAAAAGTCACGGGGAGCAACGTCTGGATAATAAGGAGGGTGACGAACTATCTTGATGCCCATCTTGGTCAAATAGTCTGTGACAAGGATGGAGTTGGGGACTGGTGCATTGTCCTGGTGGAAATGCCACTGACCCGATTTGAAGACTACTGGCACTTCCAACGGAATCTCTTCCTGAACTTCCTTAAAACCTCAACATATTAACCCTTACCCTAACCCTTTGGCCAATCAACTCTGGTCTATTGACTCCTCGCACACCTCTCATTATCTTTCACAGACTCCCTGCCTTCCTTGAATCTCCTGTGTCACTCAAAAACGGATGCTCGATTCATGCAAGATGCTCCAAAAGCAGTCTGAAGCATTCCATACGATTCTGTGGCATTTTTACCAAGTTTAAAACTGAATTTTATTGCATATCCTTCTTCTAAAGTGTCCTCACGTCCACCAGCTGTGACAATCAGGCTTTAGTAGGGTGTATTCCAATTGCTGGTGTAGATGTTCATTTGAACCTGAAATCATAAAAATTGGTCAGTCATCTCATAAGATGTATAGCAATAACAAAGTGAATTTTCAAGTGTCTACGGCAATTTTAAATATCTATACAAAAAAAGTCTGGAATCTTATTGAAGGTACCACTTATCTATCTATCTATCTATCTGTGTATTCACTAATCTAATATCTACCAGCATTCGCGGTACCAGAAAAAAAAAGAAAAAAAACCGCCAGGAATAAGAGATAAAAGTATCTCGAATCACCGCCCGGGGGAAAAAGAAAAAATTATAGGTAAAAAAAAAAAAGAAAAAACCAACCTCGTCCGACCCCTTGAAAAAAATCAAGAGATATGCAGTCAGTTGGTCAAAAGAAAACTAAAAACCTTCCGCGAATCCTGCAATGCTACAATTACAAGAGTGCTCAACACGAGTGGAGCCAATTATAAAATTAACTTAAATCGCGAGTCGGAAATCTTCTACTAAGTTTCACCTTATCGGATCATCAGGAAGTCTAACCCCGACTCCTGATGATCCGATAAGGTGAAACTTTAGTAGAAGATTTCCAACTCGCGATTTAAGTTAATTTTATCTATCTGTGTATGTATCCTAATATATTCCAGTCTTTCAATCTCCGTTTCTTACAATCTATCTACTTATTAGTGTGTGCATTCTAATGTATATTCCTGTCGATCTTTAGCAGTCTGTTCATATCTATCTATCAATCTATCTATCTTGATATATTCCTGTCTATGTAGAAAAAACTGATAACAACGATCCAAGTGGAAGGAATGATTTATTAACGGGTCGACACTATAGCGTTTCGGTTCTACTGAACCATCATCAGAACCACGAGGGGTGATATTAATAATTTTAAGTTAACGATGGATGATTAGAAATGTGAAATACAAAAACCTACGGGAAAATACGTATATTAAGAAAAAGTTAGCCGTTTAACTGGCAAATCAGCGTTTGATGTTTAAATTACGTCATTTGACTTATTAGGAATATTGTATAGAATTATGTACGTTGTTTAATGAGAAAGATTTCAAGACAGAAGGAAGAAAAGAAAGAACAAAAGAAGAATAAAAAGCATGGAAATTATGAGATATACGGAAAATATTAACTAAGGATGGAATATATTGTCGCTGTTTAAAATGTATTTGCTTAAGTAAGGAGAAATATTATAAAAGCCAGGACGAGTATTTAGGGAACTGAGGAATGGGATAGCTGCGGCTAACTTTTTCTAAGTTAGACTAGGTTCTTCAGCCTTGGTGTGGCAACTAGTCCAGGAGAAGGAAAACTCTGAATTCAAACCTCTTAAACTCCGCTTAAAAAATTGACCTTGTGTCATATCCTGCCCGAGCGGAGGGGTTGAGTAAATAGGATCAGGACTTTAAGATGGAGAAACAAGGGAAGAGGGTGCCACAATGGATGATCCATCATCCTTCTATCAATACTTGTTTCACCATCTTGAAGTCTTGATGAAGGTTCATTAAAACTAAAACGGTTTAACGTTGACTTTTCTTCAAAATAAATTCATTACTTTTGGATTACTTTGTTTTTCAATTTTCTCCATACTATCGGATTCCTTTCTAACATTTAATTCCATGAGTCAAACCGGGTTTCGATCCCAGCTATGGATAGCTACTGTCTAGCCACACTGATGAGTTCTGATAGAACGAAACAGATCTGTCTGTGGATGATTATAGAGATATATACTCCCCTATATCCGCAGGGTTGAGTTCCCTGGCGAAGAAGTAATCGTGTTGCCATTAGCGTTCATTGCAAACCTCTTCGTATTTGAATTGAGGTCTCGGCAGCCGTTGAACGGATGTATGTAAACAATATTAATTGTGATTCATAACCGTTTAAAATTTACTTGGCAGATAATAGCTGCTCGTGGCTGAATGGTTAGAGGCTTTGAATTGGCGTTTGAGTCAAACCGGGTTTCGATCCCAGCTGTGGGTAGCTACTATCTAGCCACTCTGATGAGTTCTGATAGAACGAAACAGATCTGTCTGTAGATGACTATATATATATATTAGATTCTTATATCTCAGAGCAACAATCATCAGGCAGTTAACAAAATGAATGAAAATGGTTTTCATTTTGTTAACTGCCTGATGATTGTTGTTTTGTAAAAACTCCATGAAACCCAGGGGTCGCAGACTAAATTCCATAGCATTAAATATATAAATCTAATACATATATATTTATCATAATTATTATGTAATAGCTCTGTCCTAGATATTGAGCACTCTCCATATTATATTGCACTTGGTTCGCCACAAACCCACAAAATGATTTAGTGACAACCAACACTGTTATAATATCATCATCATCATCATCATCATGTCGTGCCGCCTGCACGGATAACCCTCACCCTCTCTCGCCACTTTTCCCTATCGTTCATCGCCTCCGGCAGGTCTTCTGGACTACATCCCGTATCTTCACATAGCTACTGTATGTATGTTCGAGCTGGTCGTCCTGCTTTTGCTCGGCCATATGAGGGGCTCCATAGGAGTACATCAGTTATGAGCTCGTCTCCGCTCCTCCAGCAGTGTCCTGCGTGCATGGTTTGTCTAACTTGGATAGTTTTCGAGATGGGAGGCAGGTGGCCGTATAGTTGGCGCTTTGTGGGGAGTTGCCGCTAGGACTTGTTTAATTTTGTGCGCAACATCCTTGTGTAGTTGCCGTCTAGCTTCTTTTCGAGCCGTTTTGTTAGCGTCCAAGTGGTGCATCCATACAGCAGTATCGACACGACCGCTGCTTTCTATATATATATATATATATATGACGGCTTACGAGAAGCATTTTTTGATATCCTAGAAAATCCACTTTGTATCTTGAGTCCTTTGTATCTTTATATCTTGGGTTACTGTGTTAAAGTGCTGTAGTTGCCTTTATATTAAACTGCAAACATCTCTACAAATGTAAACAAGACCTGAATGTATATGATAGTCTAAAACAGATCTGTTTCGTTCAAGCAAAAACTGTTCTCCAGTTTTACGGAGTTTCAACCCGGTTCTCAATCTCAGGGAAATGCCAGCCCAAAT
>CAUZXS010002345.1:27500-106322 GCA_963585895.1 Sepioteuthis lessoniana | reverse complement strand
GTACTTGATAGGTTCCTATTTTTAGGTCAAATAGAACTGTTTGACCATTTAACTGAAAAATGTGCCCAATCGGCTGATTACATCGACTGCATCTATGCAGAGAAATAAGACTCCCACCAGCCAGTATCCTGGAATGACACTAAACAATCTAATGGTGAGATTCCAGTAATACTAGAGCTTTGGGGAATATGGCGTACCCCTTCATTAACATCACTCCCAGGTCCACTCTGGCCCGGAGTGGTAGCACCTAATAGGGTCCTATCTATGGGACAAAAAGAACTAAACTGTGTACCAATGCTAAACTGAATTACTTGAGATAGAACTGTTTTGACATGTAAACTGCATAATTATGCAAAACTGAATTGTTAGAAATAGAACTGTTTTTGACATTGAAACTGTACTTGCTCTAAACTGGATTATTTGAAATGGAATTGTTTTGACATTTAACTGTGTGTGGACAAAAACTACACTTGCACTAAACTAAATTGTTTGAATTAGAACTGTTTGGCTAAACTGAATAGCTTGAAATAGAAATGTTTTTGACAATTAAACTGTGTACTCATGCTAAACTAAATTGTTTGAAATAGAATCCAACCAACCTTTAATCTATCAAAATATGCATTATGCCAATATTTTCAGACTTTTGGGACACTCTTAGTCGGGCAGATTGGGTTCTTCAACCTTGGTATGTTTACCATCCAAAGAGGAAGAAAACTGTTGATTAAGATCAGTCGTAGACATAGAGAGAGATGGTCTCCAGCATGTTGTTCATGTACAAAACACGCTACACGAGAAGAAACCAAATTCAGTTGCAGGATATATCTATGGCTTTTGGTATTCAGGGTTTGAAACGGGCCCGCAAATTCTGTTTTCCTCGGCAGCAACCAATACGCCCGACACTGCTTTTACCTCCTATTCAAAGAGTGAGAGAGTGCATTTTTGTCTGTTTAACTATCGAGATCTGTTCACATCAGCCTCGCTCTGGATTTCTTCCTTCTCCTTCAGTCTTTTCTCGAACTTCATATCAACGTCATCCCAAAAAATAATCAATTACGTTTTCATGTTTTTCATTCTTTCAGAAAAAAATATATTGATTAAATCAAAGAACTAAATATCTTTTAAAAGTCGACTTCGAGCTGCCGTTTCAATAGAAAAGAAAATATACTTTTTACTGAACATCAATTTTCCATTTCTTGTAACAATTGCGCAATCAAGAAAATGGCGCTCATACCCATGGCAAAAAAATCGATTTTTGATGACAGCAAACTGCCTCAAAGTGTGTCGGTAGCACAGATACCTTTGTCTATCTGTCTGTCTGTCTCTCTTTCTTCCTCTCTCTTTTTACACTCGTCCCTATTTGCCACCAGTCTTGGTAAGTTTTCTAGAGGCTATTCAGTGTCCTCAATGAACTGATAGATCATAGTTTTACTCGTCGGCCAACACTGGTGTGTCCTTGTGTAGGAGTCCATAAAAGAACGTCGTCACTTTCACTGTAGTTCTCATGATATCTTGTTTGTCTTACTTAAATAGTCTGTGTGATGGGATGTAAGTGGCCGTACAACTACTGTTTTGTGGGGTTCTGCTTCCAGGAATTGTTCAAAGCAAGAGGGAGCATTCTTGTATAGCTCCAATGTATAGTCTTTTCTCCGGGCGTTCTCTTTAGAATCCAAGTGGTGCAGCCATACAATTGTACTTACACGGCTACAACTTGGAAGAATTCTCATTTTATTTTATCGGAAGGGATCAGACTTCCATCTGGTCAATAACTTGTCAATAGCAACCCATGTTTTACCGATACATTTGTTGACATCGATTTCAGTAGATAAGATATTGCTACCGACGTAAATGAACTGGTCTACTGATTTCAAACGTTTGCCATTTAATGAGAAGATGACACCCTCTTGATAAGAATGCATAAACGCTGTTTTATCTGAGTTCCCGTAGAGACCAACGCTTCTTGCTGCCTGTTCTATACTATGCGGTAAAGATTTGGCTTGCGCAGGAGGAAACCTTTATACGATACTAGAGTTTTAAAAAAATGTACAAATTAGGAAGAAAATAGAATCTGTACATCAACTGTGTTCTAACTCCTTATTTACCTTCATCCTCAGTGGGGGGGGGAGGTCTTCGTGGTGTAATGGTTAAAGCGATGGAATGCAGAATCGTAGAACGCGAGTTCGTACTCCAGTCGCGCTATTACGTTCACTTTCGGGCAAATACCATTGGGAAAGGTATGAACCCCCTTAAATAATACCACTACTGTTCTTCTAGGAGAATAGCTTTGGCATTAAATAATCTACAAAGGTTGATGTGCCATTAAACAAAGAAACCAGACCAAACCAATTCATCCTCAGGATTTGTTATGGGTCACGCTGTTGGAAGAGGGAAAATATACATAACCAAGTAAAACCTACACCCTCTCCATATTCATATGTGAGCTTTTACTCCAGGTGAACGAAGTTACGAAATGAATTCTTTGCACACCAGCTTTCCCCGAGATGAATTAGCCGTGACACCTGTTCCAGCCAATTGCTTTTGTTGAAGTACTTTGCCTGTACTAAACTGTAACTGTAACAAACAATTCTTTAATTTTTTTTTCAAGGATTAGGTTGCGTTTCTTTATTTAATGGCATATCAACTTTCGTTGGTTATTTAATGCCTGCTCTATCTTTGTAGAAGGACAAGAGTGATACATTGAATACACTGACTGCTTCTTTTCATTGCCATCGCTCCCAGGTCCACTCTCGCCCGGAGTGGTAGCACCTGATAGGGCCCTATCTAAGGGTTAAATAGAACTAACAGCATACTTATGCATACTTATGCTAAAATGAATTGAGTAAACTGAATAGCTTGAAATAGAAACGTTTTTGACAATTAAACTGTACTTACACTTAAACAGCGAGAATTATTTCAACTGAATTATTTCAAATAGAACTGATTTTCGACATTAAAACTGTATTTACACTTAAATGAATTATTACATATAACTACTTGAATAGTTTGAAATAGAAATGTTTTTGACCATTAAACCGTGTACTTATGCTAAACTGAATTGTTTTCAATAGAACAGATTATTTACATAAAAATGGATTTGGCGTTAAATAACCTACAAAGGTTGATATGCCATAAAACCAAACAAACCAAACCAAACCAAACCAGGAGTGATACTATTTAACCAATAGACGAGATGGGATTAGGATATCTGTAAGTGATCAAATTACTCCTGGAGAGTTTTTCACACATACTTTAGTTGATTGTCTTTCACTGAAGTCTAAGTGACAACAAGTCTCCTCAAATCTCCAGGACTCTTCTCAGTATTCGGGCCGATATTTACTATGCTGTAGTTTGGATATTTTCAGCACGCCCTCCGATTTCTCACTCTTCCCGCCCTCCTTACCAATCCTTTGATGTATCGAATGTATCAATAACAACAGTCAACTTCATACATGTTGCATAGCTTTTTTAGTTCTCCGGCAAGGTCTTTCGTTTCGTTTTCTTTGATTTTCCCTGTGGTCGGCCGGGACGGAAACGTCTACTATTCGGCAGGTCCTCTTTTTTTTCTTAACTGTCACTAGGTCTGGTCTTCTGGTTGAGATTAGGTGATCCGTTTGTATCTCGAGATTATTATTATTATTATTATTATTATTATTATTATTATTATTATATTTTCTACTATTCCTATGCTACTGTACCTTCTTCTTCTTCTTCTTCTTCTTCTTCTTCTTCTTCTTCTTCTTCTTTTATTGTGTATTCTTTCTCTTTCTCCCTATTATCTGCTTCTTTTTCTCTTTCAAAATCGATCTTAATTTCTTTCTTTCTTTCTTTCTTTCTTTTAGATCAAATTCATATTCTTTGCTTATTTGTTTATTTATTTCCTTTCTTTCTAAGCTCATTCAGACAAAATTCATATTCTTTTTTATTCTTCCTTTCATTCTTTCGTTTTATGTTCCTTCTCATCAAATTCATATTCTTTCTTTCTTTCTTTCTTTCTTTCTTTCTTTCTTTCTTTCGTTTTAAGTTCCTTCAGATCAAATTTATAATCTTTCTTTCTTTCTTTCTTTCTTTCTTTCTTTCTTTTTAGGCTCCTTCATATCAAATTAATTTTCTTTCTTTCTTTCTTTCTTTCTTTCTTTCGTTTTAAGTTCCTTCTCGTCAAATTCATATTCTTTCTTTCTTTCTTTCTTTTTAAGCTCCTTCATATAAAATTCATTTTCTTTCTTTCTTTTTTTCTTTCTTTCGTTTTAAGTTCCTTCATATCAAATTCATATTCTTTCTTTCATTCTCTCTCTCTCTCTTTCTTTCTTTCTTTCTTTCTTTCTTTTTAAGTTCCTTCTCGTCAAATTCATATTCTTTCTTTCTTTCTTTCTTTCTTTCTTTCTTTCTTTCTTTCGTTCTTTCTTTCGTTCGTTTTGAATTCCTTCTCGTCAAATTCATATTCTTTCTTTCTTTCTTTCTTTCGTTTTAAGCTCCTTCTCATCAAATTAATTTTCTTTCTTTCTTTCTTTCTTTCTTTCGTTTTAAATTCCTTCTCGTCAAATTCATATTCTTTCTTTCTTTCTTTCTTTTTAAGCTCCTTCATATCAAATTAATTTTCATTCTTTCTTTCTTTTTTACTTTCTTTCTTTTGTTTTAAGCTCATATTCATATTCTCTCTTTCTTTCTTTCTTTCTTTCTTTCTTTCTTTCGTTTTAGGTTCCTTCTCACCAAATTCCTATTCTTTCTTTCTTTCTTTCTCTCGTTTTAGGTTCCTTCTCACCAAATTCCTATTCTTTCTTTCTTTCTTTCTCTCGTTTTAGGTTCCTTCTCACCAAATTCCTATTCTTTCTTTCTTTCTTTCTTTCTTTCTTTCTCTCGTTTTAGGTTCCTTCTCACCAAATTCCTATTCTTTCTTTCTTTCTTTCTTTCTTTCTCTCGTTTTAGGTTCCTTCTCACCAAATTCCTATTCTTTCTTTCTTTCTTTCTCTCGTTTTAGGTTCCTTCTCACCAAATTCCTATTCTTTCTTTCTTTCTTTCTTTCTTTTGCTATCCATCTTTCTTTCTTTCTTTCTTTCTTTCTTTCTTTCTTTCTTTCTTTCTTTCTTTCTTTCTAATCCCCTTTAGATCAAATTCATATTCTTTCTTTTTACTTTCTTTCTTTTTCTTTAAATTCATTTTCTTTCTATCTTTCTTTCGTTTTAAGTTCCTTCAAATCAAATCTATAATCTTTCCTTTTTTCGTTCTTTCTTTCTTTCTTCTCGCTGCTATATCTTGTTTATTTCTACTTACTGTTGTTGAAAATCAAATCTTCATACGCTCTGTCACGTGCCGAACAGCCTGATCTCAGCTCCATGTGAGAGAGCGACAAACTGTTTCAACGACCAACTCTAGAAGAAAAGAACGAGCAGCAACAACAATAACAACAACAACAGCCACAACTACAACAATGGAAGTTGAAGAAATTGCGTTCATTACTCAAACAGAAACGATGATTATAAGGCTCAGCTTTAAGAATGGGAAGAAACAAAAAACTAAAGATTTGGGGGGAAAAAAAGAAAGAAAAGAAAAGAAAAGAAAAGAAAAAAGCAAAAAAAAAAGAAACCTCTTCAGTATTAATATTTGCTTTGATTATTTCCATTTCATTCCTGCCTTCTCCTTGACTCGAGGTGTTCATTTAAACGGCTTGCTTTTGTTCAGTTTGTTGTTGTTGTTGTTGTTGTTGTTATTCTTTTGGTGCTTTTGTTTCGTTTCCCGATATATGCTCCCTCTATCCTCATACGGGGAATACGACTTTTAAAAGTATCGAGACTGAAGTAGTATTCATAAAAAAAAAAAAAAAAAAATGAATCTTAATTTTCCTCGAAGTAGTCTTTTTTCGCATTGAAAACACTTATTCCAGCGAGTTTTCCATTAGTCTGAGCACCTATAAAACTCATTTTCTTATACTATGTAAATCTGCGCTGTCGTGTTTAATTTGCGCTCTCCACGTCATCAAATCCAACCATCGAGATCAAGTTTCTCTTTGAGTAAATAAATCTTGTATGAGGCGCTCGTAGTGTAATAATTATCCCTGTAGGGAATCGATTTGGCAATTCGAGTTCAAATCCTGCACGAGGCTGTTTGCATTTTACTTAGAACCACTAAAATTTAACCCTGGTATGACAACCAGCCCAGGAGAAGGAAAACTCTTAATTAAAACCTGTTAAACGTTCAAAAACCCATCTTGTGGCGAAGGGGTTGAGTAAACTTATTTATCTTGCATGGAGCTAGGTTTATTGCTGCACTTATAATACAGGGCCTGGTAGATATATTTCCCGGATGTAAAACTACCACTGCGCAAGCGCTTTTAGGTGATTATATTTATGTCTCTTGACAGCAGTAACCATGCCATTTTGATTGCCATCATGGCATGTAATTGTGAAGATTGTGCGTTTATGATTGAAACAATGTGATGACTGGTTCGGTCACTATATCTATTCCCTTGTGATTACTTTTTCTGGAGATGAGCGAGATCGAACTCCAGTCGCGCTATTACGGTCATTTTCAGATTAATACCCCTGGGAAAGGTATGGACCCCTTTAATTCACCCTCCAACCAAGCTATGCGATAAATAGCACCACTGCAGTTCTTCAAAGATGGATTTGGCTGTAGATATCCTACAAAGGTTGATATGCCATAAAAACCAACCAACCAACCAACCAAGGTGAGTCCTCGTGATGTAGGGGCTAATGACTTTGTAGTTAACAATTTTGAATTCCAGTTGCACTATAACATTCATTTTTAGACAAATACTTTTTTCGAAAGTCATGAACCCCCTTATCCCACTCAGCTATGACTTAAATAGCACCACTGTTGTTCTTCTACAAAGATAGATTTGGCATTAAATAACCCACAAGGTTTGATAAGCCATAAAACCCAACCAACCAACCAACCAAGGTGACTCCACATGGTGTAGGGGCTAATGTGCATCTACAAAGATGGATTTGGCATTAAATAACCCACAAAAGTTGATATATTCTTTGGGAGTAATGAGTAAAGTGCTGGAATGTAGCCTCAAAGTGAGTGAGATCTCACTCGAGTCATACTATTACATTCACTTTCAAACAAATACTCTTGAGAAAGTCATGAAACCCCTTATCCTCCGAGATATGGGATAAATAACATCACTGCTGTTCTACAAAGATAACTTTGGCATTAAATAACCCATGAAGGTTGATAAGCCTTAAAATAAAGTAACTAAAACATGATCTTTCTGATTCAAAATTGATACTGTGCAGGTTGGTGGGAGGTATGTTTTTTGAGCAGCAGTAGTAGCAGCCATGTGATTTTAAATGCCATCATGGCATGTAATAGTGAACATTGTGCGTTTATGATTGAAATTCATTTCACTACGTGGCGACATCTGGTGAGTGGTTCGCTCACTAGATCTTTCTCTTGTGATTACTTCTGGAGATAATTGAAATCTCAAGTCTTTAAATGGAGACAACTGACAAACTGAAAGATTTTAATTGTCATGAAATTGTGGCACTACTAGAGGGAATGTCAAAAGCTTGTGTAGCTTATGGGGTTTGGCATGGTTGGATTAGGATTAGGGTTGGGTTGGGTTTGATGAAACTTCTCTAGTGAAGGCACTTTCCAGAAGCTAAGCGGGTTTAATGATTATCAGGATTAAAGATGGATCATGTTGAATATTAATCTACGGTACCTGACTTATTTTTTGCATTATATACGCTCCCCCATGGAGGTTGAGCACTCAGGCAAAGGAATTTTCGGCTGTCGCTCGCATAATGCAAAGCTCTGCGCACGAATTGAGCACTCTGGTATCCGGTGAGGTATAAAATGTAAACAAACGAATGCTACTACTTAATACCTAATAATTCCCGAGCTGACGCGGTACGCTTGTTAGCTGAGCGGTCTGATGTTAGGTCTAACGTAAAGTTGGGCGGGTTTCGACCCCAACTTCAAGCGTCCCACGTGTCTAGCCACACTGAAGAGTTGTTATATAACGAAATAGTCTATATGTGGACCACACAAGGCACCAACTATATGGTCACCTGCCCCCCATCACGAAAACTATCCAAGTTAGACGAACCAGACATGCAGGACACTGCTGGAGAAGCAGGGACGAGCTCATAAGTGATGTACTCCTATGGACCCCCACATATGGCCGGGTAAAAGCAGGACGACCAGCTCGAATATACATACAGCAGCTATGTGAGGATACGGGATGTGGCCCTGAAGACCTACCAGAAGCGATAAACGATTGGGAGAAGTGGCGAGAGAGGGTCAGGGATATCCTTGCCTGAGGCATGACATGATGAGGATGATGAAATATATATATATATTATAAACAAGTTGCAAATTCTCTCATTTTTATAAAGCTCGAAACGTTTCCTCGTCTTTACTTTTATAATGTTCGTTAAAGGGTTAATTTTGGCTAATACTTTATAATACCGAAAACTGAGTATGGAATTATGACACAAAACTTAGAATACTGACTCGCAATACAACATCGCACAAAGTTACACTACGGGTATTCGTCGCGCACCCCAGCAAATGAGTGAGTTTAATACAAAGCCTTTTTAAAGGTGGGTCCGCGTGCAGACACACCCGGCATTTCTAAAAATGACACGGGTCTCATCTACATTTCTCCAAAAATAAGCGACTCAGGCGCTAGGCAATAAACACCCCCCGAGAAAGGTTACAGCCTGGGAGGATGGCCCCTTGAGGCTCGAGGAGCGCGGGTCTTTGCGCACGGGGCATGAATGCCGGCTTCCCGGAATCCATGTCAAACCGCCATGACCGGCTGCCACCAGAACCAAGACACACCTGTGTATGTGTGAACACGGCAGGCCGAAGAGTGTCCCAGCCCAGCGGGACCGGGCAGCCAGTCAAAAAATAATGCTACACTACATCTCAGACTTCTGTCAGACTGATTTTCAGTCACGTGACACCAGTAGGACAACCCATTTCAACAGTTGTGTTTGTTGGCTGGAGATCCGTGTTCGATCACACGAGTCTGTATCGACACATTCTTCTCCATGACACTAAATAGTTTATGGAATGCTGCCCAACAACACTGGGGTTCTCTGGTTGCTTTGTTTGATAATATGTCAACCTTCGTGGGTTATTTAATGCTAAAGCCAAAGAAAAATAGTGGTATTATTTAACCCATTGGTAGGATATTATTTTTGCAGAAGCTGAGTGTATATGATTGTCTAACTATTATTTGGATTGAACAACTGAACATTGCTAAGGATGATCACATTAAATATCTATATCTACTGAGACATGTATCTTTTCATTATATATATATATATATTTTCATATACAGAGTGAAACGATAAAATTGTTGTCCTAAAGAAAGCAACACTAGAGCTTCATTTTAAAACTTTTATTGAAAAAATCAATTCAGGTAACTTGATTATGTAGAAGAGCTGACATCTATTCAATGTAGCCGCCTTCGGCCTCAATCACCGCCTCGATACGGATCCGGAACTGAAAGCATGCCTTTTTCATTAGCGCCGGCGAGAGCTCGGCGAATACTCGGCGAATACTCGGCAGATGGCGGCAATCAGGCTGGCTTTGGTGTTGTGGGAGGTCATGTTGGTGATGTTCTCGATGTATGACCAAACGAAGTAGTCCAGCGGGTTCAGGTCGGGGGGGAGTGAGAGATGGGTACAAAGTCGTAGCACTCCTTCTGAAGCCAAACCTGGGTCTATTTGGACTTGTGGGCCGGTGTCGAGTCCTGCTGCCACACCCAGGGTCTGCCACCGGCCACCTGGTTGCACCAGGGGATCACCACACTCTTCAGCACATCCAGGTACATTTTCGTGTTGACTTTCAAGCCGACTTTGAAGATGTGAGGTGGCATGACGTGGCCCTCACTTGAAACCATACCAAAGTCCATAACCGTAGCCGGAAACATTCTTTTCATCACCCTGGGCACGTCCCTGTTATTCGTGGCAATCCAGATTTGCATTTTGAGGGTGCTGGCAATGGTCCTGTTGTCATAACTTGGATCGGTAGAGAGCATGAGTTGTACAGCAGCGCATCTCCGATCTCGCTCGTTGAACATTGTGTCACTTTCAGACATGATAGAAGGCTCCTATCGCTCTTGGGATTTGTACACAACTGGCCAACTAGTAGATGGTCTGCAAAAAAAGAAAAACGGTTTTCATTAAACGGAAATGGAATCATGTCGTCTTTTCTAGGGCGACAATTTTATCGTTCCACCCTGTGTATATATCATCAAAACAAAGACCGAATCATTACTTAAACTTCCATCACGATAATGACATGACAGAATGATTTGAACATCGTTAAGCTAATGAACATCAGAAACTAATTGCAAAATAATGTACATTTGCGAAATACAACATATATATATATATATATATATATATATATATATATATATATATATATATATATTTAACAACCCCTCAGCTCGAGCAAGATATGATACAAGGTCAATTTTGAGTAGAGTTTAACAGATTTGAAATCAGAATTTTCCTTCTCCAAAATCGTTTCCTCAACCAAGATTAGATACATCAATCTCCCCTACTATTTACATTGTTATAGTTGAATATACAACTTTCTCAGTGATATTATCGCAATGTGAAATCCAAACAGCTTCGACCAAGGTTTGATCTCGAGTCACTGCCTTCATTGCACAACGATAATAATTATCACACCATGTGCGGCTCCGAATAACACACACGCACACACACACACACACATATATATATATATATATATATATACTGCTTCGGTATAATTATGCAATTATCTCTCTTAGAGGATCTTCCCTGCCTAAAGTAAACAGGACGCAGGTGCCCAATCGGAAACCGGTGGAAATGCCGCGGAAATTATGTGGGTGGTACGCTTTAAAGAAGCATGTAGGTGGGAGGTGTGACCACGAAGATTTGCGTGGGCGTCCGGAAAATGATATGAACCAAGGAAGATTTTAACACAGGCAGTACGAAGCAAAAAGGCAGTGAAATTTCACAAAAAAAAACGCACCATCGCCCCTGAGTGTGCATCTCAGCCCTCTCCGACTCTCTCTACTTATATTTTGTGTGATAAAAGGAAAAAAAAAGCAGATTATCTTTTTATACATAACCGTTGTTTTCTTTCTCTGCTATACAAAACTGATACATTGCGTAGTACACGCATATGTTTTCCTTATAGTTCCAATTGTTTAAATAATTGATTTTTTTTTCTTTTTAACTACGATGAGGGAAATTTTATTGAATGACCAGATGTTGAGAAAAAAGGATATACGAGGATCATTAAATAAGTTTCCAGACTTTTTTTTGTATAGGCACTTTTATTGATAGTACACACATAAAACTCTAGTCCCCTTCAAAGTAATCTCCTCCGGCTGCAATGCACTTGTTGTACCGGTCTAACAACTTCTGCAAGGCCCAATGGAAGTCCTCTTGTCTGAGCGTGTCAATGACACAGCCTCTTTCATCTCAGTTGTCTCATAACGATAGCCTGTGAGCTTAGGGAATAAACAAAAGTCACAGGGAGCAAGGTCTCGACTATAGGGAGGGTGACGAACTGTCTTGATGCCCATCTGGGTCAAATAGTCTATGCAAGGATGGAGTTGTGGACTGGTGCATTGTTCTGGTGGAAATGCCACTGACCCGATTTGAAGAGTGCTGGTCTCTTCCAACGGAATGTCTTCCTGAACCCCCTTAAAACCTCAACATAGTAACCATAACCCTAACCCTTTGTCCAATCAACCCCTGGTGTATTAACCTCCTTACTCGTCCCACACCTCTCATCATCCCTCACAGACTCTCTGCCTTCCTTGAATCTCTTATGCCACTCAAAAACTCATGCTCGATTCATGCAAGATTCTCCAAAAGCAGTCTGAAGCATTCCATACGTTTCTGTGGCGGCATTTTTTCCAAGTTTAAAACACAACTTTATTGCATATCGTTCTTTTAAAGTGTCCTCACGTCCAGATTGCAATTTTGAAATTCACTAGCTATGATAATCAGACTTTCGTAAGGTGTATTCGAATTGCTGCTGTAGCTGTTGATTTGAACCTGAAATCATAAAAATTGGTCAGTCATCTCATAAGATGTATAGCAATAAGATACTGAATTTTCAAGAGTCTATGACAATTTTAAATGCCTGTACAAAAAAGTCTGGAAACGTATTGAAGGCACCACGTAGCATGATATTGTAATTAGCATTTTTAAAACCAAAAAATGCCGATAGAAGTTTAGATATGTAAATCGGTCTGCCGTTAAAACCACGGAACGTTCAACTGAAACAATAGAAAGAACCGTAAACGTCTTCAAAGAACTCAATCCACAGTGAAATGTAGCGAAAGAAGTTAGTCGTTCCCAGTGACCAATGTTTAGAATTTGGTGAAAATATAAGAAATGGTAGAAGTGGAAGACGCTCCAAGCCCGGACCGAAACCCGTCTAACTTTACGTCAGGGTGACGACATGGTAATTAATTAAAAGTTTATGACATTAATTAATTAGCTTAACGATGTTCCTATCATTCCCTAATTTGAAATAATAACATTACTTTTCGAATACATACTAAATCTAAGTAAAGCTAAAAGAGATGAAAGATTAGTTTAAGTAATGGTTCGGTGTTTGTCTTAATGTTCTGCTACAAAATGAATGTGAGTTGCCTCCCTTTGAAGAGCTGGAAAGGCCCGAGGATATTTGCCAATTGTAGTTCAACAAGACTCGATTTAAAAAAGAAGAAAACAGAAAAAAATTGTATTAAGCGAAAAGGAAATCCAAAAATACACCGACCAACTAAACAATGCCAGTCTAGAAGAGACTTCTCATCTCGTCTTTCCAACAGATATCACGTTAATCACACAATTGTGGATCGTGATTTTGAGTCGTGTTGATGCAACTTCAAAAATACTGTGGATATATATATATATATATATATATATGGGGGGAGGATTTGGGGATTATTTGTTTATCGCATTCAATGTCTACTTTTAACCGTGCCATAAAAATAACAGCATATTTTCGGTATTTGATTTCCCTTTAAGTCCGGATGTGACACAAGGTCATTTTATTTCGAGGGCGATGCGCAAATCGAAACTCATAAGCGACCGTCACAAAAATCCTTGGACATTTCGGTATTCATAAAATTTGGGCGCCTCAGGCGCCAGGCATTAAACTCAGCCCTGCAAAGCAAGTATTGCCAGGGGAAGATGGCAATTCAGTTCAGCAACAACACCCACCCGGTACGAATGCCAGGCCGGGCGCATGGTGTGAAACGCACGACAGCATATTCTTGAAAAAATAAGTCATCATCGTTCACTATATATATTGAAAATGAAATGAATTCTCAAAGTTTTAGAATATATTTATATGTATACGAGGATCATTGAATAAGTTTCCAGACTTTTTTCGGATGGGCACTTTTATTGATAGTACTCACATGAAACTCTAGTCCCCTTCGAAGTAATCTCCGGCTTCAATTCACTTGTTGTACCGTTCCAACAACTTCTGGAAGTCCTCTCGAGTGAGCGTGTCAATGACCTTCCTAACAGCCTCTTTCATCACCTCAATTGTCTCATAACGACAGCTTCTGAGCTTAAGGAATAACCAAAAGTCACAGGGAGGCTGGTGAACTGTCGTGATGCCCATCTTGGTCAAATAGTCAGTGAACTGGTGCATTGTTCTGGTGGAAATACCACTGACCCGAACATTTGAAGAGTGCTGGCACCTTCCCACAGAATCTCTTCCTGAACTCCCTTAAAACCTCAACATACTAACCCTAACTTGGCCAATCAAGTCTGGTCTATTGACTTCCTTACTCCTCCCACACCTCTCATCATCCCTTACAGACTCCCTGCCTTCCTTGAATCTCTTATGCCACTCAACAACTGATGCTCGATTCGTGCAAGATGGTCTAAAATCAGTTAGAAGAATTCTATACGTTTCTCTGACATTTTTTCCAAGTTTAAAACAGTATTTTGTTGTTCTTCCTCACGTCCAGATTGCATTTTTGAAATTCACCAGCTGTGACAATCAGGCTTTAGTAGGGCGTATTCCAGTTGCTGCTGTAGCTGTTCATTTAAAGCTGAAATCATAAAAATTAGTCAGCCATCTCATAAGATGTGTAGCAATAACATAGTGAATTTTCTAGAGTCTACGACAATTTTAAATATCTGTACAAAAAAAGTTTGGAAACTTATTGAAGGTACCACGTAACTATCTAAGGCAATTCTGTCTCCTTCAGACTGTTTTATAATAGATTTTTTGTCCTTGTCTATTCTTGTATTTAACACTCGGGTTAAACAATTTGGCCTTGGCGTTTGATTATTGGAATTATATGCTGTAATTAATCAAAATTTCTCCTCTCACTTTTTTACTGTATTGTGTTATTTTTATTTTGTTACACCAGCCGTAATAATATATATATACTTTTGTAATCTGACTTTTCATGTGAAATTAATGGAAATTTCACTTGCAATTCGTCGTTCAGTGTATTGATGTTGTCAATGAAAACAATGAAAATGTATATTATTTGGCATCATTAATTATCTCACTCAGCAGAATTGAAACCAACGAACCATAAATTAATGGGCATATCACATCCACATGTTTCATCAGTGGTTTAACGTCAACAGAATTAAATTGAATTTATTACTTCGAACTCTACAAGTACAGAACTCTTTATCCTCACTAGACTTGGGTTCATGCGATTTTTTCTTTTTTCCTAAAGTGAAAAGTTTATCACCAAAAATGATCAGAGAATTTAAAAAAGAAAGTTACACCGCACATTAAAAAAAAATTGGACGATATATTAAAAGTGGAGTTTGAAAGGTGCTTCTACCAATGGAAAACTCGCTGGAATAAGTAATAAAAAAATACTATTTTTAATTCATTATTCATTTCTGTCGCGGTAAATACAGCTTCCTTCTTAATATTATTTTTTTAAGTACAGTTCATATTTTGAATAAAATTATCGTTTAATTTATTATTTATTTCTGTCTTGATAAATACAACTTCAGTCTTGATACTTTCTGAACACACTTCGTATTGATACTTTTTGAGAATATCTCGTATTTTGAAGAAAATTAACGTTTCGTTCATTATTCCTTTCTGTCCTGATAAATACAGCTTAAATCTCGATACTTTTTCAACATTCCTCGTTTTAGAGTACTTCTTGAAAGAAAGAGAATGAAATAAAGAAAGAAAGAAAGTTTTTACGTAACAAAAACGCCGGAAAATAAAGGTTGAATAAGATATTGATTTCAGACGTGGTTCTACTATTCGGAAAAGATCGAACAATCGATTAGACTTGATTGGCTTTAATGTGCATCTCTTTGTGTTCGAAGCTGATGATCAGCAACTGATTTTGTGGGATGCAACAAAAAGACGCTCCTGATTCCACTTATAATCTTAACTTTACTTCTCATTGCGTAAATCGCAGAAAAATCCAGCATTACCATTATCCTTTGTTGGCTAATTTTATCGCATCTGATCTGCATTTAACATGGCAGTTAATTGAACATTAAAGAAGAGAGAGAGAGGGGGGGAGAAACGTGACCTAAAAACGAGTACCTGTTTGATTGCAGTGTGGATGCACGCCAAAAAACTTTTTCTCTTAACCTTTCATTGAAGACTAATATGTAATGCTTATTTTTCGTTTGTTTGTTGTTTTTTTATTTGTTTTTTTGCTTTCATATTTTTTTTTTTTGTAGGGGTATATATATATATATATATATGTTCTCTATCGCATAATATTTTCAGTATTAAAATTTTGTTGTTTTAAACGAAAAAAAAAAAAAATAAGAAAAAAAAAATAGCTAAATCGAAATAGAATTAATATTTTTGTCTTTATATTTTTTTTTTTTTCTGTGGGATTGGTCTGGTTTTTTTTTTTTTTTTTTTTTGATTTTGCTTCTTTTTTTTTTTTTTTTTTTGGTTGGGTGTAGGCTTCATTTTGTTTTGGTAGGGTTTATTGGATGGGGGTTTATCCACGGCATAATTGCTTGGGCTTTCTTTTAATTCTTAAAAAAAAAGGGGCCAATTATATCGAAATTAAAATCGATTAATGTAGTTACTAATTGACTTCTGAAACGAAATATAATTATTCTAATTTTATTTTGAATAGCCATACCCAACCCTCACCTGAAAAAATAAAAAAAACAAAAAAACAAGATGGATCTGAGGATTGTCTTCTGTTTCATTGAAAACAAGAAATTATTAGTTGGGAGGGTGATGTCCTGGTTTCTTTCAGTTTTTATACTGCTCTGCTTACCAACATATGAGCACTCACTGATTTATTATATGCTTATTAAACAATATTTTATTCTCATCTACTTACTACACACACACACACACACACATATATACATATATATGTACATACGTGTGTGTTGTAAACTTATGAGAATAATCTATTGTTTTAAAAGCATTTAATAAATCAGTAAGTGCTCAGATGCTAGTGAGCAGAGCAGTATAAAAACTCAGAGTGTGAGTGTGTGTGGGGGTTCGTTTGGTTTTGGTTTGGTTTTATGGCATATCAACTATTCTTGGTTATTTAATGCCATGTTTATGCATATATATTGAATATGATTTTTAAACACATTTTCTTGATATCATCTGTAAACGAGACAGCTCATATGTTTTTGCACACAATTAAATGGCCCTCAGCATTGCTATCCCACACGAATAATTCCATTTGCTATTAATCGTTTGTTTTCACACAGTAAAATAGTTTCATGTATCGCTACGTAAAAGTAACAATTTAACATCATTGTTTGGATCCATTTCAATAGATATGTACGAGGTGTATACGATAAGTTTCCAGCTATTTTTCGTATAGGCATTTAGAATTGTCGTAGACTCTTGAAAATACAATATCTTATTGCTATACATCTTATGAGATGACTGACCAATTTTTATGATTTCACATTCAAATGAACAGCTACAGCAGCAATTGGAATACACCCTACTAAAGCCTTCTTATCACAGCTGGTGAATTTCAAAAATGCAATCTGGACGTGAGGACACTTTAGAAGAACGATATGCAATAAAATTCTGTTTTAAACTACGAAAAAATGCTGCCACAGAAACGTATGGAATGCTTCAGACTGCTTTTCGACCATCTTGCATGAATCGAGCATGAGTTTTTGAGTGGCATAAGAGATTCAAGGAAAGCAGGGAGTCTGTGAGGGATGATGAGAGGTGTGGGAGGAGTAAGGAAGTCAATAGACCAGACTTGATTGGCCAAAGGCTTAGGCTTAGGTTTAGTGTTACTATGTTGAGGTTTTAAGGGAGTTCAGGAAGAGATTCCTAGGGAAGAGGCCAGCACTCTTCAAATGTTCGAGTCAGTGGCATATCTACCAGGACAATGTACAAGTTCACAATTCCATCCTTGTCACAGACTATTTGACCAAGATGGGCATCAAGACAGTTCTTCACCGTCCCTATAGTCGAGACCTTGCTCCCTGTGACTTTTGGTTATTCTCTAAGCTCAGAGGCTGTCGTATTCTACAGACCCAGCCGATTGAGCGAATGTGTGTGTATATATATGTATATATTCAACAAATGTGACGTCACCAGTTAGGTTTGGTTTGGTTTGGTTTTATGGTACATCAACCATAGTAGGTTATTAATGCCAAATCTATTTTGATAAATATAAACAGTTCTATTTCAAACAATTCAGTTCAGCATAAGTACACAGTTTAAATGTTATAAACGGTTTTATTGCAAACAATTCAGTTTAGCATAAGTACACACTTTAAATTTCAAAAACACTTCTATTTCAAACAGTTCAGTTTAGCATAAGTACACTGTTTAAATTAAGATTCAGCTTAAGACTAAGACTCTCTGGAAAGCAAGATGACTCTTTGGAAAGACAAAGTGACTCTTCAGAAAGTTGGAGTGACATCCTGGAAAGACAGGAATTTTAACAAATATGGATAATACAATGAAAGAAAAATGCCCTCAGGGTGTCTGTAGCGGGGAGGGAGAATATATCACCCATCTTACTTGCTCCTACGGTAACGATCTGGATACGTACCCGGCTACAACGTGTGATTGCGGTAGAAAATTCAACAGCTTGCGAGGAACACGAATCCACAAGGCGCGCTGGTGCGAAGAACGTAATTCTCCTGCCGGAGAATGTAAATCGATTGATGGGCCTATGAGTCAGGTTTACCCCCACAGTATTCACAAGCCCATTGCTGACCATCAGCGTCCTGGAGACATTTTTTTGCAAGCCAAGAATTTAGTGGCCCAAGGGTAATCAGATAGCTACCTGGACTAACTTAGACCAGGAGCTTTCTTTTTACTCACCACCCATCTTGAGGGCCCATTGATCAACAAATAAAATCTTTTAGCGGAATTATATATAACGTTTGTCTCGAGTGCTTTTGGGCAGTAACGCATAAATGAAAGAAAACGAATCGAAAAGATAACGGATATAGAAAGGATTTCAACACGAATGCTATACACGTGTAACCACCATTCTCGTGTAATTACGCAAAATCAAGAAACGGTTGCTATGACATCTAACGGCCGTAAGTAAACGCTTTTTTAAAATCACAAACTGCACCAAAATGAAGATGAACGAACGTCTAATGTAATGTCCGCTTTTAGTTGATCTTATGTATACATAGGTTGTTTTTTTTTAAATATCCTATCCGGTGGCAAAAGCTGCTCGGTAGCGCCAGGAGTGGCAGTACCGCCTTGAGCTACCGAAACTGTGTTATCACCCTGGATGGCGGCTGATGAGGCTAGGGTATCGCACGTGCTTCCACACGTTGTATGATGAAAAAAAAATTAAAAAAAATAAGTAAACAAGAAAAGAAACGGCAAAGAATCTATGATTTGCTTGACGCCTAACCAAACCAAAGTTTCTTTGTATACTCTATACAAAGCAAAGAATTTTTTTTTACAGAAAATGAGGAAAAGGGGGAGTAGAAGATTGAACCAAAAACGAAATGAAGGCTTTTTAGTGCCCTTGCTACGGTGATTAAGAAGTACCCCGCAGCATCAATGTGACGATACCCCCTTGGCCCCCCGAATATATCAACTTCTTCGAACCATTTCGATCTTGGCCGATGATCATCTAGTGGTTCTGATCGGGGCATCGCATATTTCTTCATAGCTACAAGAAATACAATCAAGGGAGTGGGAGGAAAGAACAAAGAACAAAGAAAGAGGGTTAACTCAAAGGGCAAGAAGAGGAGTTATGTAACATTGCATTCCCTATGTGCATATGTAGACTAACGCTAGCGTGGATTTCTAGCGAAAATTCTACAACCCACGAGGAGTGCTGACTCATCTTGACTGGTCTTCCCTCACTGCGGCTGGACCCTATATCATCCGACTGGTCTCTCTGTTGTCCGGTGTCGACTCGCCACTCGCGTCACCCTTCGCCAACTCCTTCTCTCGGTTCCTTTGTCCAACTCTCTCTGGCGTTCCCTTCCAACTTCCGGTCACGTCGAGATCACGGGTTCAGGCCTCTGTTTGGTTTCGCGCCAAAACAGACAAAGGGATCGTCTGCTTGGCGGTCCACCTAAATAGTGTTACGTCAATAAGAAAGCACGCTAAGGAATTGAAAGGCCACAAGAAAACAACTGAGGACAGCAATTAAACAAGATATAAGATCAGATCTTAACCCCCTTGATTACGTTATATGAGGCATTTTAGAAAATAAAACAAATGCTACTTCCCATCTAAATGCTGTCCTGTTCTTAAAACCGATAACAATGGAGTTGTTTATCATAGGAGAATATTCCTAATTTTTCTTCTGCGCCCTGTATGTAAACATTCTACGCCAGTAAATACAGCTGTTATTTTGTAGGATGTTGTTTCTTGGTTTTGTTCAAAACAGCACGTAACATCCTTGTGTAGTACTCATCAAGCTAGAGTCCAATTGGGACAGCCATACAGTAAATAATATCAGATTTAAAATTAAGCGTACGGAAAACAGTAGCAAGTATAGGTTAGGTGGGGACAGAGATGAACTAGTTTATCTCATAATTGTTGTATATCCATAATACAACAGCACGTATACAAATATACACGGGAACATAATCAACTGATAATGACGACTTAAATAACGAACGAATACACTTCTTTATATAAATCTCCCACACTTTATTTTCGAAAAGGTGATGTTTGTTGTGTGTGAGAAATGAGTGGAGACAAGAACAGACTGCTACATTGACCCCAAGTTCTTCCCTCGACCATTGCAGCACTTCTTTCGCATCTTAGCTTGGGTTGCTCAACCGGGGGTTCACTAAGGGTCCAAAGCCCTCTGTCTGCTGCTGGTTCTCACTTCGGCATCCTGTCTCCAACTGCCTCAAACAGTCCGGGCACCTGGTTATATTATTTTCTACTGTCCACCTGCTTCCGCTGTTCTTCTGCTTATTTACACAGGTGCATCTTTTGATTGACTGCTCGGTTGAGGGTCAATATATAACAATTAGCGAATGCAAAAAACAGACACAAAAAGAAATACAAAACAAGATGCGATTGGATAGGAAAAGAGATCTACTAAGAATTGTGCAAGAAACTGAAATTTGACTGGGATGATAAATGGTATTGTTGGATATTGACCTGAAGACCCCTTTGATATCTGTGATGCAGTGGCGGAAGTTGGACCTTAGTTGGACCAAAATAACAGGAAATGCACCAGGTACCTAAAGTAAACAGGACGCAGGTATTCTCAGCGAAAATGCCGCGTAAATTTTGTGGGTGGCACGTTAGAAGGAAGCGTGATCACGTGCATTGTGTCGGCGGCAAGCTGAAGATGTGACTATGAGAATTTGCGTGGGTAGCATGCTAGAAATAGGCGTGACTACGTGCAACTTGTAAGCGGTAAGTTGGGGGAGGTGTGACCAAAATTTTCGTGGGCGTCAGGAATGTTATATAAAAAGGAAAAAAAGGGGTTAACTGAAGATTCATTCTTCGGGCCCTGTGTGTAGCTAGGCCGTTTTTCTCTTATTGTCGTTTGCTACTATACAACAATATATATATATATATATATAAACCAAAATCTTTTATTGATCTAGTAGGGCACATGGAAACAAGTATCGATTACCCAGTGAGAATGCACAATATATAGGTATTCATAAAACTTTAGTTTGACAGGAGGCTAAAAACTCACTGGAATAATTATGATACGAGGATCATTAAATAAGTTTCCAGACTTTTTTCGTATGGGCACTTTTATCAATAGTACACACATGAAACTCTTGTCCCCTTCGAAGTAATCTCCTCCAGCTGCAATGCACTTGTTGTACCTTTCCAACATCTTCTGGAAGGCCCCATGGAAGTCCTCTTATGTGAGCGTGTCAATGACCTTCGTCACAGCCTCTTTCATCTCCTCAATTGTCTCATAGCGACAGCCTCTGAGCTAAGGGAATAACCAAAAGTCACAGGGTCTGGACTATAGGGAGGGTGAGGAACTGTGTTGATGCCCATCTTGGTCAAATAGTCTGTGACAAGGATGGAGTTGTTAACTGGTGCATTGTCCTGGTGGGAATGCCACTGACCCGATTTGAAGAGTGCTGGCCTCTTCCCAAGGAATCTCTTCCTGAACTCCTTTAAAACCTCAACATAGTAACTCTAACCCTAATCCCAACCCTTTGGCTAATCAAGTCTGATGTATTGACTTCCTTACTCCTCCCACACCTCTCATCATCCCTCACAGACTCCCTGCCTTCTGTGAATCTCTTATACCACTCAAAAACTGATGATCGATTTATGCAAGATGCTCCAAAAGCAGTTTAAAGCATTTCATATGTTTCACTGGCATTTTTCCAAGTTTAGAACAGAATTTTATTGCATATCGTTCTTCTAAAGTGTCAGATTGCATTTTTGAAATTCACCAGCTGTAACAATCAGGCTTTAGTAGGGTGTATTCCAATTGCTGCTGTTGCTGTTCATTTGAAGATGAAATCATAGAAATTGGTCAGTCATCTCATAAGATGTATAGCAAGAGTATAGTGAATATTCAAGAGTCTATGACAATTCTAAATGCCCATACAAAAAAAAGTCTGGAAACCTATTAAAGGCACCACTGAATTTGTGAGACAAGGTGCAAACTATTTTACAGTGATAAGGCACTCGTATAAACTGGTTAGTCTAAGTTTAGTCAGGCACAAAGTCTTAAATGTCGAGTGTCCAGTGAAGATTAAAGTCATTACTGTTGTTATGGTCCGCTAATAGTTAGTATTTTATTTTATGAATTAAAAAATTTTGAGTGCACAAAATTTTCGGATATATTCTGAGCAGTATTATTGCCACAGGAATATATATATATATGTGTGTGTGTGTGTGTGTGTGTGTGTGTGTGTGTGTCCCTTCTCTTACCTCTGCCTTTCTCTCTTTCCCAATCATTTTATCTGTCCTTGTGTATGTGTGTGCGCGCTTATGTATGTATAGAAGAGAGAGAGAGAGAGAGAGAGAGAAAGAGAAAGAGAAGGAGGAATAGAGAGGGAATGAGACTTTTTGTCTTTATATTCCTCCACATTTTTCTCTCCTCTCTCTCTCTCTCTCTCTCTCTCTGTGCCTGTATATACCTATATGTGCGTGAATGTGTGAGCGAAACGATGCGTGTGTTTGTGTGCGTGTGTCGTGTATTGGTCAGATATACATGAGTCAGAAGTGGCTAAGGTATGGGTTGACTGATATCGACCTTGTCCAGAAAGCAAGTGTGTCACGTGATAAGGAACCTGATCAGGAAGCGGAAATTTGGCTACATTAAAACGACATCCATAATCTTCCCGCGTGATGGCTACAGTTTCTTCATAATAACTAGATTATATGAAGGTGACTACATTTCAATCATTAGCATCCACTATGTGCCCCGTCAACGGTCGTAAAAAATAAAAACAAAAAGTCGTGAAACCAGACATAGATTATTATTATTCACTCATTAGTGCTTTTCACATCAGCGTTAGCCGATGGTTTTTCACTGGAGTCTGAGTGACAGTAAGTCTCCTCAAGTCTCCAGGACTCTTCTCAGTATTCTTGCCGTTCTCAATAATGCTGTCGTTTGGATGGTCTCCACCCGTCCGCCAACTTCCAAGTCCTCCAGTCCCTTTAGTAATCCTTTAGTTACTGTTCTAAACGCACCAATTACAATTGGTATAATTGTCACCTGCATGTTCCACAGTTTTTTCAATTCTCTAGCAAGGTCGAGGTACTTATCCTTCATTTCACATTCTTTCAGTTTTATTCTGTAGTCAGCCGGGACAGCAAAGTCGACTATTTTGCAAGTTCTCTTTTTTGTTGTTGTTGTTGTTGTTGATTATTATTAAGTCTGGTCTTCTGGCCGGGATTAGGTGATCCGTTTGTATGTTAAAGTCCCATAAGAGTTTATGCGTGGCATTTTCTTGGACAGGTGCTCGGTTGTGCATATACCATTTGTTAATATGGTCGAATTCAAATTTCTTACACATTTCCCAGTGAATCACCTTGCCGACCCAGCCGTGTCTCGCCTTATACTCCCTCTGTGCTAATTTGCTGCATTCGCTTATTATATCATTGATAGTTTCATCTCTGTCACCACATAGCCTGCATTTGCAATTTTGTTGAGTCTTATCTATTCTCGCTTTGATATGATTGGTTCTTAGGGCGCTGTCTTGTGCTGCTATTAGGAGAGATTTGTTATTATTATTATCATTATTTTACTCCTTTGAAAGTTTTTCACACCAACGTTAGCTGATGGTTTCCCACTGGAGTTTGAGTGACAACAAGTCTCCTCAAGTTACCAGGACACCGCTTAGCATTCTGGACGATCTTAACAATGCCATAGATTGGATTGTCTCCTTTCGTCCTCTTATTATCAAGTCTTCCTGTCCCTTTATCAATCCATTGGTGACTGTACTAAGAGCACTAACTACAATTAATATCCCCCCACTTTCACGTTCCATTGTTTTTTTTCTGTTCTCTGGTAAGACCTTAGTACTTATATCTCTTTTCGCTTTCTTTAAGTTTTACCCTATGGTCATCCGGAAAGGCAAAGTCCACTTTCGGCAGGTTCTCTCTTTTCTTTTTGTTGATTATCACAAGGTCTGGTCGTCTGGCCGAGATTAGATGATCAGTTTGTATCTCAAAATCCCAGAGAAGCTTATTATCATTATTATTATTTACTCCTTGAGAGTTTTTCCTATCAGCAAACGCTGATGATCTTTCACTGGTGTCTGAGTAACAAGTATGCTCTCGTCTCCAGGACTCTTCTCAGTATTATAATTGTAATTATTTTTATTATTAGTAACTGAAAACTTTATGATTGTGTACAAATGATTTATACTAAGAATATTTACTTAAAAATTATAATTATTTACTCCTTTGAGAGTGTTTCACAAGAGCGTTTTTACGGGAGTCTGAGTGACAGCAAATCTTCTCGGGTCTCCTGGACTTTTCTCAGTTTGTCCAGTCAGCTGAGACTGTAGAATACACCGACTGCACCTCTGCAGAGGGGTAAGACTCCCACCAAAACGAGTGTTCTAAATATGACACTAAACAATCTGATGGTGAGGTTCCAGTAATACTGGAACTTTGGGGAATGCGGAGTACTCCTCTATTGCCATCGCTCTCAGGTCCACGCTAGCCAGGAGTGGTAGCACCTGGTAGGGTCCTATCTATGGGTTAAATAGAACTAAACTATGGAGGAGATTACTTCGAAGTGGACTAGAGTTTCATGTGTGTACTATTAATAAAAGTGCCCATACGAAAAAAGTCTGGAAACTTATTTAATGATCCTCGTATCATTAGAAGCGAAGAAGAAAAAGAGCAGCCTTAGGCCAAATTTTAGCCAGACAACCCGTAGGCAAATATATATAACAACCCCTACACTCGGGCAGGATATGACCCAAGGTCACTTTTTAAGCGGAGTTTAACAGGTTTGAATTCAGAGTTTTCCTTCTCCTAGACTAGTTGCCTCACCAAGGCTGAAGAACCTAGTCTGTCCTACTATTTACCCATAGCTGGAGGGAGAATATTTAGATTCATATCTTTCCCAAGGGTATTAGTGCTATGTGAAATGCAATGTCTTGTCCAGGATTTGAACTCGTATCGTCGTGTCCATTTCCTACGACGATAACCATTACACCACGGCACTTCCTATATATATATATCGTTATACTTACAGCCCCTCGTGTACCATAGCCTGATACGGATATGTGAAATGGACATATTCATACCAGCACGCAAAACGTTCATAATGTTCGTATATATAACATATACATAGAACATAGGAATCCCGAAACACGAAAAACACTTACGACTTTTTAGTTCAGGTACGAAACTTTTTATTACCTTTGAGTTTAAAGGTTTTTCGACATAAGGAGAGAGATACACATTCTTTCTATTGTGGCTTTTCCATCTGCCCCCCGACCCCACATCACGTGCGGCACCCGCCTCAAGGCCCACTGGTCTAGCCCGATAGTCAACCGTCTTCCTCCGGCCCTGGAACTCAACTAACTGACTTTTTCAAAATCCCCAAATCTTCCCCTCGCGCTTCCGGTGCATGACGTCATTCACATCCACTGGTCAACCTTTCTATCAAGGATTTTTATTTTGACATCTGTGAACGACACATCCTCCCCGCGCGCGCGTTTACACCTGCACTCAAGTTTGCACCTAACTAACCCATATGCTGAACCGAAAGGTTCTCAGCCTAACAAAACCCAAACGCAAGATATATAAAACGAAATCCCTCGGCTATTATATTACGCTCGTCTCTGACCCACTCATTTCACCGTAGTGAGTGACGCAGAAAAAGTTGGGTCGGTAAGTTTATTATTTTAAATTGGTTCTATATTTTATTTTCATATTTTTGGCATATTGATCATTTTTAATTGCAATTTCCATTACATTGGCTTTAAAATATTTTTCTGCCGTTTGCATTAGAAGGTTTACACACACATATATATATATATATATATATATATATAGTTTTGGGTCTCTTTTTAGACAGACATGAAGGGACCAGCTTCAATGTTAAAATTTAAAAATTTTCCTCTTCAAGAGGACAAATCACAGTTATCAGTTTTATCTCTTCCGTGGACTGAGAACACCAAGGTTCATTTTGGACTGAACAACAAAATTTTTCAAAAAATACAAGGTTTGGTTTCTTTGTTTAATGGCATATCAACCTTTGTTGGTTATCTAATGCCAAAGTTGTTCTTCGAGAAGAACAGTAGTGGTACTATTTAACCCATGGCTGGGAGGATAAGGAGGTTCATACCTTTCCCAAGAGTATTTGCCCGAAAGTGAACGTAATAGCACGACTGGAGTTCGAACTCGCAAACTACGATTCCGAATCTCTCGCTTTAACCATTAAACCACGAGCACACACACCCTCAAAAATACAGATCTCTTCGTTGACCATCCTATTTTGAATATATCCTTATTATTTCTTTGGACCTACAACAACCATCTTTATATATATATATATATATATTGCCAGGGAAACAAATTACTATTAAGCCGACTTTAAACTAATGAATGTTCAGATTACTATTATTAACAATCATCATGATGTCGTGCCGCCAGCATGGATATCCCTGACCCTCTCTTGCCACTTCTCCCTATCATTCATCGGTTCTGGCAGGTCTTCAGGGCTATATACCGTATCCTCACATAGCTGCTGAATGTATGTTTGAGCTGGTCGTCCTGCTTTTGCTCTGCCATATGTGGGGGTGCATAGGAATACATCACTGATGAGTTTGTCCTTGCAGTGTCCTGCGTGTCTGGTTCGTCTAACTTGTATAGTTTCCGTGATGGGAGGGAGGTGGCTGTATAGTTGGTGCCTTGTGGGGTGTTGCCGCCAGGACTTGTTCAATATTGCTCGCAACATTCTTGTGTAATTCCCGTCTAGCTTCTTCTTCAGCCGTTTAGTTAGCGTCCAAGTAGTGCATCCATATAGCAGTATCGATACGACCACCGCCTGGAAGAAACTGCGTTTCATTATCGAAAAAACCCAACAAACGCAAATGCCCGAAAACTAGAAAAGGCACAATATTAATTAGCAGGCATATATCTAAAAGAACATATATTATTAACAATAATAAACATAATTAAAATAATAATAACAAAAGTTCTTCAGCACGAATCGCATCAAAGGGATAAACCCCTGGACGGTCTCCCATGCACAGCACAATACTTGGGATTATTCTTGTTAACGAAATATCACACAAGAAGGCTTAAACATGTATAATAAAGGGAAATCTTTAGAGAGAAACTGAATCTCTAATCGCAGCACAAAATAAGGCGATCAGAACAATCAACGTTAAAGCCAAAATACTAATGACGCAACAAAATTACAAGCGGGGGTTACGTGGTGATAGAGACGAAACGATCAATCATATAATATGCAAATGCAATAAATCAACGCAAAAAGAGTACAAGTCTAGACACGAATAAGTGGAGAAGATAATCAACGGCGAGTGGTGCAAAAAAATTTTAATTTGACCATTCGAATAAGTAGTACATGTGCAACTCGAAATCATCCGTTAAAGAGGATTAGACACACCAAATTCTCTGGGATTTTGAGGTACAAATGGATTACCTAATCTCGACCAAACGACCAGACCTAGTGATAGTAAACGAAAAAAAAAAAACTTCTTGAATAGTGAACATTTCCGTCGTGGCAGACCATTAAGTTAAAATATTGCCCAATCGGCTCGGGGGTGGGGCTGCAGAATACACCAACTGCACCTCTGCAGAGGAGTAAGACCCCCCCACAAGAGTGTCCTGGATATGACACTAAAAAATTTGATGGTGAGGTTCCAGCAATGCTGGAACTTTGGAGAATGCAGAGTACCCCTTCATTGCCATCGTTCCCTGGTTCACTCTGACTCGGAGTGGTAGCACCTGATAAGGGTCCTATCTATGGGTTAAATAGAACTAAACCGTGCTTCTTTCACTATACTGATTTTTGCATTTAAACGGCGTATTTAGGCTAAACTGAATTACTTAAAATAGAACTTTTTTGACATTGGAACTGCGTACAAGTGCTGAACTGAATTGCTCGAAATAGAACTGCTTTGACGTCTAAAATGTGTACTTATGCTGAACAGAATTATCTGAAATAAAACTGTTTGACATTTAACTCTGTGTATTGCCCAGTCGGCTGTAGAATACACTGACTGTCCTAATTATGAGACTAAACAATCTGATGGTGAGGTTCCAGCAGTGCTGGAGCTTTGGGGAATGCGGAGTACCCTTTCATTGCCATTGCTCCCAGGTCCACTCTGGCCCGGAGTGGTGGCACCTAATAAGGGTCCTATCTATGGGTTAAATAGAACTAACAGCATACTTATGCCTAACTGAATTGTTTGAGTAAACTGAATTGCTTGAAAGAGAAATGTTTTTGACAAACCGTACTTACATTTAAACTGCGTGCTTATGCTTAATTGAATTATTAGAAATAGAACTGTTTTTCGAAATTAAATCTGTATTTACACTTAACTGGATTGTTACATATAACTGCTTGAATAGTTTGAAATAGAAATGTTTTTGACAATTAAACTGTGTATTTATGCTAAATTGAATTGTTTTAAATAGAACAGATTATTTTCATAAAAATGGATTTAGCGTTAAATATCCTACAAATGTTGATATGCCAAAAAACCCAACAAACCAAACCAAACCAACCTGAGTTAAAATAAAAGAAAGTGAACAGTGAGATAAGAACCAAGACCTTGCTAGAGAATAAAAGAAAACTACGGAATATGAAGGTGGCGGTGATACCATTTATGGTTAGTATACTTGAAATAATCCCCAAAGGATTTGTGTTTTATACTCCCAACCATAATGATATCGATAACAACGCTACTACAAATACATATTCAAATACAGGCGCAATACAAAGACAGACGAAATAGGCGGACTTCGTTGTTCAGGTACGAATGGTTTTATTAACGTCTTGCTTCGGTTCTTCGACACGAGGAGAGAGACAATTCTTACTATGCTGACCATACTATCTGACCCCACCAACGCGCAGTGCATCTTTTGGTGTTTAAGATCTCTGCCGGTAGACATCTGAAAATCTTACTCGCCGCCGCAACGGTAGAAAACTCAATTCTCTCTGCCCCAAAGGCAGAAACTCAATTATCTGCCAGCATGGTCCAATGTTAACCTTCCACTGACTCTTTTTCAAAAACCTTAAATTCTCAGCCCATCTCTTCTGGGCATGACATCCTTCACACTCCAGTCTCATTTCCTATCTGGGGTTTATTATGACAATGGTGATTGTCATATCCTTTGCGCGCAAGCGTAAACCGTACCCAATGCTATGCACCTGAACTCTTTACCCGAATAGTTCAAAGCCTAACCAAACTGAATCATAAAATATGATTGATGAAAAATGATTAAAATTTAAAAAAACGTTCCTTAATTATATAACTTTTTTAAAGGGACTGGAAAACTTGGAAACAAGAAGAAAAGTAGAAACCATCAACACTACAGCATTATTAAGATCGGCCAGACTACTGAGAAGAGTCCTGGAGATTTGAGGAGACTTGTTGTCACTCAAACTCCAATGGGAAACTATCGGCATTGGCTAATGTGAAAAAACTCACGAAGGATAAAATAATAGATAAAAACACGAAAAAAACAATAAATAAAACATGATACAGTAAATAGATTAACAAAAAATGAAATTAATGACATTACCCTTCCCAAAATTCCTCCACGGACTACATTACCCTTCCTTTGTCTCACATTGCAGTATATAAAAGAATAATACCACCTCGTGGGAAGGTCCTGGTCTGATGCTTGCAAAAGAGAGAAACTGTCAATCACTAAGCTCTATTTACGTTCTCCTGACACACACACACACACACACACACAAATATATATATATATATATATATATATATATATATATATATATAAAATTAAATTCCGGGTACAGGAAAATTTGTACAATATAATGAACAGGGACACCACTGGTAATTACAGTAGGGGAACTTAAATAAAAAATAAAACAAACGAAGGCCTTTTCGTACGGTACTTTTCAAGTTATTAAACACTGGAAAATTTGATAAAAATGGGGGTATATATATATTATATAATCAGGATAGCCAGATAGAGGAAGAAAAAACAAAACTAAGTAACCTCAGTATCTAGCAGTTCACTAAAAATATTTAGAGTATGATTGTTTAACTGCCTGCATAGATACTGCGATTCATAGAAATATAAATCGCCTCTAGAAATTTGAGGTGGAATTTATCTCTAGGTCTATGCAGGACTGAGAAACAATCATCTTCATAACTGGTTCTACAGCTATTTATTGTGTGCAAATGCACACCAATAGCCGAATCAATTGGTTGAGAATGCCCAGATGTTAGTCGGCCTGACAAAAGAGATCTGGGTATATGCTGTCTAACCATCACTTCGAGACGTTGACAAGTCATACCTATATATGTCGAATTACACCGACAAACAAATTTATAGATTAAATTACTTTATTTAAAGATAGGCAGCTTGTCCTTATTCGTAGAACTAAAGGCCGGCTTCGAAGTGAATATTGGTCTTCGGTTAACAGCATGATAACAACGCTACACAGAAGAGGCAATCTTATTAGCAAAAGACTCGCTGGCAAAACCAACCCAGGGAAGTCTGAAATATACAGGACATTTCGGAGGACCGAAAACTTTATTATGCTTGATATTATTATCAATGACATCCTCAGGGTACCCGTTATCAATGAAGATATCCTTGATAGCCTTAAATTCATTCTCAATCTTGCACTAACTACAAATGTTAAGAGCTCTATAAGAAAGACATCTAATAAGATTCAGCTTCCTAGATTTTGTTTGTAGCGAACGAAAAGGCCTTCGTTTGTTTTATTTTTTATTTAAGTTCCCCTACTGTAATTACCAATGGTGTCCCTGTTCATTATATATATATATATATATATATATATATATACTTAGACGTGTTTTTTTTATTATCTGTGAAACGTTTCTAATTCACCACAGTATCACGTCGTAAAAATAGAATTAAACATTCTTATTATAAGTAATTACATAAGTTTAAAACCCAATAAGCCGAGAAAAAAAATGAGTTTATAATGAGGCTGCACCAAGTGAAACCTGTGGTAACTAGTGGTATTTCTAAATCAGTGGTTTTCAAACTGAGCTCCGGTGACTAGAGGAGTTCTGCAACAAGAAAAAGGCTCAGTGTACGCTGCCAGGATGTCTTGAACGTTTATATTATCCAATTAGCGATAGAACCACAAATTTGTATTTCTAGTTACTTGTACACACCAATGAAAATTCAGTTTAAATAGCAACCACTCCCCCAAAATGTGGCTTAGCATAGCTTTTGAGGATCCATTGTAGTCTTAAAAAGCGAGGAAAATGCTGCTATCTTTAACAACAAGTTTATTCGAAACAGCATTTTCAGCACTTACCAAAATGATGACCAAATACAGATGAAGACTTGTGCAAAATGAATTGCGTGTATCTTTCTTAAAATGCTGCCACCTTTTGCAACAACATATTTATGCAAAACAGCATTTTCAGCACTTACCAAATTGATGACCAAATACGGATGAAGACTTGTGCAAAGTGAATTGCGTGTATCTTTCTTTAAATGCTGCTACCTTTTGCAACAACATCTATATGCAAAACAGCATTTTCAGCACTTACCAAAATGATGACCAAATACAGATGAAGACTTGTGCAAAGTGAATTGCGTGTATCTTTCTTAAAATGCTGCTACCTTTTGCAACAACATCTATATGCAAAACAGCATTTTCAGCACTTACCAAATTGATGACCAAATACGGATGAAGACTTGTGCAAAGTGAATTGCGTGTATCTTTCTTTAAATGCTGCTACCTTTTGCAACAACATCTATATGCAAAACAGCATTTTCAGCACTTACCAAAATGATGACCAAATACAGATGAAGACTTGTGCAAAGTGAATTGCGTGTATCTTTCTTAAAATGCTGCTACCTTTTGCAACAACATCTATATGCAAAACAGCATTTTCAGCACTTACCAAATTGATGACCAAATACGGATGAAGACTTGTGCAAAGTGAATTGCGTGTATCTTTCTTTAAATGCTGCTACCTTTTGCAACAACATCTATATGCAAAACAGTATTTTCAGCACTTACCAAAATGATGACCAAATACAGATGAAGACTTGTCCAAAGTGAATTGCGTGTATCTTTCTGAAATATATCACCAAGAACTGGCAATTTGTGCCAAGGCAAACACATCCCTTTCACTAAATGTCATTATTCAGTGCAAATATTGGATGAGATTTTCATTAAATATTTTTGTGAAATTTCATTTTTATTTATATGGGGGTCCACAAGATTTTATTTTTATCTACATGTTGTTCACAAGATAGACCCTGAAATAGAAAGGCTGTAATTATTATTTAATCCTTTCCAGGTTTTCCACACCAGCGTTAGCCGAGGGTTTCTCCCTGGAGTTTGAGTGAAAGCAAGCCTACTAAAGTCCCCGGGACTCTCCTCAGTATTCTGGCCGATTTTTTGTCTGAATAGTCTGCACTCGTCCTCTTATTTCCATGTCCTCCAGTCCCTGTATCTATCATTTGGTGACTGTACTAAGAGCGCCACTTACAATTGGTACCACCGTCACTTTCATGTTCCATAGTTTTTTCAGTTCTCTAGCAACGTCTCAGTACTTATCTCTCTTTTGGTTTTCTTTCAATTTTACTCTGTGGTAAGCCGGGATAGAATAGTCCACAAAAGCCAAACAGACCCATTTCACTAAATATCATTACTCAGTGTGAATATTGGATGAAATTTTCATTGAATATTTTTGATGAATTTCATTTTTATTCATATGAGGGTTCACACGATTTGATTTTTGTCAGCATGGAAGTCCACGAGATTTCATTTTTATTTATATAGAGGTCCATGAGATTTTCTTTTCATTTATATGGGGATCAACAATATCTTATTTTTGATTATATAGGGTCCACGATATTTCCTTTTCATTTATATGGGGACCCATGATATTTCCTCTTTATTTATACAGATGTCCTTGAAATTTCTTTTCCATTCATATGGCGGTCTATGAGATTTCCGTTTTATTTATATAGGGTTGACGCAATTTCTGTTTTATTTATATAGGGTTCCACGATATTTGCCTTTTATCTACGATATTTCATTTTTATTTAAATAAGGATCCATGAGATTTCATTTTTATTTATAAGAGGGTCCACGAGATTTCTTTTTTATTCATATGGGGTTGACGAGATTTCCGTTTTATATATATGGGGTTGACGAGATTTTCGTTTTATTTATATAGGGGTCCACGATATTTCCCTTTTATCTACGATATTTTATTTTGATTTAAATAAGTAAGGATCCATGAGATTTCATTTTTATTTATAAGAGGGTCCACGAGATTTCTTTTTTATTTATATGGGGTTGACGAGATTTCCGTTTTATTTATATTGGGTCCACGATATTCCATTTTTATTCATGGAGTTTCACAAGATAGACCGTGAAATAGAAACGGAACCTGACCCCAGTTTATATCTATATATTGGATATATCTGATTTGTAAACATAAGGCAACAAAATTAAATAGTTTCAAGTATTGCTATGTATTTCTAACAATTCAATTAAACATCAGTTATTTGTTTACACTATTAAATGATCTCACACGTCTATTCCTAACAATTCATTTTAACATAAGTCATTTGTTTGTACTCAGTTTAAATGTCAAACAGTTTTATTTAATCGATAGATAGGGCCCTATCAGGTGCCACCACTCCGTGCCAGAGCTGACTTGCGAGCACCGGTAATGAAGAAGTACTCCACGTTCTCCAAAGCTCAGTATTATTAGAGCCTCACCATCAGGTTGTTTAATATCATATCGAGGACACTCGATGGGTGGAGAGTCTTACCCCTCTACAGAGATGCAGTCTTTGTATTTTATAGCCCCAACCGACTGGGTAAACGAAGGTTAAATCGTTATTAAATAAAGAAATCAAACCGAATAAATTCATTAACTAATCGCAAAGCAATCTAATACAGTTGTGAAAAAAAAAACACATTTTAATCTAGTCCATCCTTCCCAGAATGCTTTACAAAGTAGATCATCCTTCCCATCATGCCCCACAAATTAGTGTTCCATTCTCATATACATGTTCATTCAGGGTACATACTGACGCAATAAATAAACACGCAGGAAGACTTCTTTAAACAAAATATTTACCTCTCACTTTATTGCAAGGGTTCGAAAAGGGTTATTCAAGGTTTGCGTGTAAGAGGGAACTGGAGACCGAACAGAAACTGTAATATTTTGACACCAAACTTATGGCCGTCAGCGTTGTGTCTTTCTCGTTCTCCAGGGCTGCCCAACCGGAGGCCCTGGGGTCCACTCTGCTGGGTGCTGGCTTTCTTTACTGCATCTTATCAGCATCTTCTCTGGACCCCAACTCATCAGGGCCTCAAGGCCCCTTCGGCCTGATGTGGCTTTCCCTACCACATCTCTAACTGCAACTGCCACTTGAACTCAACTGGCACTTGATTTCCGTCTTGACTGCGTTATATAATAATTCAACGCCCTCTCGATCGCCCACTTGATCTTTTAAATCGCATGTTTAATCGTCATCAAGCGGAAATAACTGTCATGCAGTTCAGGGGTCACTCTCTTCCGGTGCGTCAGTCTATGAGAGTATCATGGGATTTTTTAGCTTGTCCCATTTTGTTAGCCAATTTCCGCCCACACGATTTCCTCTCCTAACTGCCATTGGAATGTGTCACTTCCTTCCGGGGCATCACCTTGAATGGCATTTTGGGCCGGGTCGAAGGTCAAAATATAACAATTTGATCATCTTCGCCATCATGCCCACGCAACAATTTACAAAGGGATACTTAACAAACTCATTCACTTTGGGACGAATACTCTTGAGAAAGGCATGAACCTCCTTATCCCTTCAGCAATGGGTTAAACAGTACCACAACTGATCTTTTATAAGAATTGTTTCGGCATTAAATAACACGTTAGGGTTGATATGCCATTAATTAAAGAAACCAAACAAAACAAAACCATTATTTCCAAGTCTTATGTAATATTCTTAAACATCATCATCCAAGGAAAGTATTTTAAGAAATTATGATTTATTCTTAGTAAGAGGTATACTTACTTATTCGATAATTATTGGATATCAGCCATAAGTCTCTTACAAAAAATGATCTCAATACTTGCAAGTTTGTAGTAAGTCAGGACACCACATACCCGCCTCCAGTCAAAGACTCCAGTTGCATGGAAGCCAGGCCTATATTCGGTATAGCCTTGTTATACAATTAACCATATTTATCAACCCCTCCGCTCGGGCAGGATATGACACATGGTCAATTTTTAAACGGAGTTTAAAAGGTTTGAATTCAGAGTTTTCCTTCTCCTAGCCTCACCAAGGCTGAAGAACTTAGTCTGTCCTACTATTTACGTATAGCTGGGGGGAGAATAATTGGATTCATACCTTGGGAAAGGTATGACTCCAATTATTCTCCCCCCCAGCTAAGGGAAAGCTTGGGAAAGGGTATTAGTGCTATGTGAGATGCAATCAGTCTCGTCCAGGTTTGAACTCGTGTCGCCGTGTCCATTTCCTACGACGATAACCATTACACCACGGGCACCTCCAGTTGTGACAATTAGGCTTTAGTAGGGTGTATTCCAATTGCTGCTGTAGCTGTTCATTTGAAGCTGAAATCATAAAAATTGGTCAGTCATCTCATAAGATGTATAGCAATAACATACTGAATTTTCAAGAAACTGCAACAAGTTTAAATGCCTGTACAAAAAAGGTCTTGAAACTTGTTATATAATTAACAGAACACGAATCTTTAGTTGTTGTATATATTTTTTTCATCACTAAAAATACGATTGCATTGATATGCATATGAAGTTTTGGTCTATAACAGATAAATATTTTGAGGTTACTTAGTTTCAACGATGTACTTTTAGGTGTGTACGCACGCGTGTGTTTGAGCGTGAAAAAAAAATGTCGGCGCGTGTAGGAAAAAAAGACAAGAACAAAGACATGCCACCAATTGTTTGATGATATTCAAAGTAATATGGCCTTCTGCCACAGCTGCAATGAAGAATTTTCTTTCATTTACCGTCATCCATAATTCATCAGTTCACACGATGATCGCTAATGTGACCGCGTCTCTCTGTGGTTGTCTCCCTTATTTTTCTTTATTCTTTCTGTTTCCTCTTTCTCTCTCCGCTATCCACCTCTCTCTCCCTCCCTCTCTCTCTCTTATTTTCCTTTTTTTCTGTCTCTTCTCTCTCTCTCTCTCTCTCTCTCATTCTTATTTCTTCTTTCTATCTCCACCTTTCTGGTTACATCCTTCTATTGGTTCCACCCTCTCTCTCTCCTTCTCTCTCACTTTCTCTCTCCCTCTTTCTCTGTCTCTCTTGTTTCTTATTCTTCTTTATTCTTTCTGTTTCCTCTTTCTCTCTTCACCCTTCCCCTTCTCTCTCTTATTTTCCTTCTTTTTTCTTTCTCTATTCTCTCTCTCTCTCTCTCTCTCTCTCATTCTTATTTTTTCTTTCTGTCTCCACTTTATCTCTGTCTCTGTCTTTCATTAGCACTTAGTCTTTTTTCTGTCTGTTTCTCATTATTCTTTTCTTTTTTGTCTTCTTTTCCTTTTTTTTTCCTTGTCAGCTGATCTCTCTCTCTCTCTCTCTCTCTCTCTCTCTCTTCTGTTTAGAATTCTATTCTCCGTCTTTTGTCTCTTTTTTCTTTTCTCTTTCTCTCTTTATTTTTCCATTCTCTCATCTAGTCTCTCTCTCTCTCTCTCTCTCTCTCTCTCTCTCTCTGTTCTTATAATTCCCCTTTCTTCTTTCTGTCTTTCTTCCTCTCTGTCTGACTATGTTTCTTAGTCCTCTTCCTTTTTTCAATTGAAGGTATATAAATATGTTGGCTTAGGCGTTTTCTCCAACTTTCACATCACTGAAACTGTTGACTATACTGACTGCAACTCTGCCTAGGGATAAGACCCCCCACCCAAATAAGTGTCCTGGGTGAGACACGAAACTGCATCCAGTGATGAAACTCTAGTACTGGAGTTTTGGAAATGTGGAGTACTCTTTCTTTGCCATTACTCCCAGGTCCACTCTGACATTGATTGGTTGTATCTATCCGGGTCCCGTCTATGGGTTAAATAGAACTCTTCAATCATTTATATAAAATGAATAATATTAGTTATTTGAAACCATATAGCTGTGTGCAAATTATTTGTGTTACAAAGAAATACTTGCTAGATAGGATTACTAATGTTAAATAGCAATACTTGAGACCATTTAACTGTGTGCAAACAAATGATCAATATTCAATAGAATTATTAGTGTTTGATAGGAATACTTGTAACTGTTTAATGGAATGGTCGCAACCTTAAAATCAGTTTTAATTTCAGAACGAGTAATGAAGGGGTTTATTTGCACATTTCTGCTGATCCACCTTGAAGTATGCTTATTTATTTTTATTTTATTTATTTATTTATTTTTTTTTTTGGTCTTCCATTTCTTGGAAGGTTTGCTGTACCGTTGCCATTCTTCTTATACTTTCTGATGATATTTCCTACTGTACTTAGAACTAGATTCATTTCGTTGCTAATTTTTCGGTAATCTTGTCCTCCTTTGTGACGTTCAATGATTCTATCTCGCATATCCCTGGATAATTCTTTAGTCTTTGCCATTTTTAATCCTTGAATTGCAAAATGCATATTAAAGAGTCAGATGATTAGTAGCACTATCTTGTAAAAAATTGTGTGCTTCTCTGATTGGTCAGAGATAACATTCCAATGTTATATAACATATGCCATGGATTTTCGATTCGTTCCTAGTGACCCCGTGTGCTTTGACAAGCTGTCACGTTGTGATTAGTAAACAGAACAGCACGATCAGGGCACTCAGGTCGAACAGATGCGTAACCGGAAGGAGACCACGTGATGAGAACCACGCGATCAGATTCAGACTCAGTGCAGAGAATCGCAGTTGAGCCAGGGACTCGCAGCCGATCAGAGGCGTCTCTGACGAGCTTGCAAGGGGGTGCAAGCATTGGCACCCCCTGGCTTCTGGAAGAAGATATGGGAAGAAGAAGTCCTCTCTCTGTGTATAGGTCTCTCCATCTATCTCTCAACTAACAACAAAAAGTGGTCCCCTTTCAGGAATAAAATGAGAGATATTTTTAAAAGTATGTTTCGTTCGTTCATTGAAGTTCGTTCACTATTTTGATAATGTTCATCGTTGATCAGGAAGACAAAGCTGAGAATTCAACACCAATACTATCGAAAATTTGAATATTTAAAGCCTTTTAAAATACAAATTTTCGATTGGAAATTTTAAAAAAGTGTCATGTATCCAATATTTTTGGATTGGGCAATTTTAAACTTTGATAAAAAAAAAAAAGGATTCAACCATGAGTTATCTAAATTTCTGAAACGAAGCTTGTTGATTTTTATCATTAAGGGTTTTCGGACTATTGTCTTCATCTTTATTGTTATTTCCACAATTCGGCCAATATGTCCTCCGGCCTTCTTCAGGTGTTTGTCGAGCTCGGGAACCTTCACGGAACTTCGAACTACGTCCTTCATTGAATCCACGGGTATCGCCTGTTCAGATTCCGTTAGCCATAACCGGGTACAAGTGTTAAGTATTCCTGTATTGTTACTCGCCTGTGGTTAGGATTTCAGTAAACGTTGTGGAAATAACGATAAAGATGAAGACAATAGTCCGAAAACCCTTAATGATAAAAATTCAACCATGAGTTTTTAATTTTCCTTCCACATACAACTAAAACAACTTTACGAGATATTACTTACCAAATATCAGGCAAAATGGTGAACATAAACTAGAGTTATAACAGAAAATAACATGTATCCAATACTTATGCGTGTCACTATATATATATATATATGTGTGTGTGTGTGTGTGTGTGTGTGTGTTTGTGAACGAACAAATCGTTTTTCTTACATTAAGAAAACGCTCAGATGTTCAACAGAACTTGATAAAATCTAAAAAGAAATTATATATATATATATATAGTTTGTTTCCATTTATAAATTAGAGTTATAACGGAAAATAACATGTATCCAATAACTATGCATGTCACTATATATATATATATATATATATATATGTATTGATTGATACAAACAAACTTGATAGATAGATGGATGGATAGATAGATAGAGTAAAGTTGGCTGACCTTAGTCGAGTGTGGCCTAAAGGCTTCTTTTTCAATAGCTACTATACCGAGGTGTAGGGGAAGGCACTACTCCATTCCCTGAATTGCACCACTTTACCCTTGATCCTTACCTTAAAAGACAAATGTTAAGCAATGAGGTATCAAGTACCATATTTTGAGTCTTTGGTATGGCTCGACCTGAGATTAAACCCCGGTCTCCCGGGCAATTGGTGAATAATTAACCCACTAAGCGAATGTGATATATATATATATATATATATATATATATATATATATATATATATATATATATTAGTGGAACCCCTGATCAATACGTAGATAGCATCACCATTTTATGGACTACACGCTGATATATAAATATTGAGTAAATAGAACAAGTTATTCTATTCTCAGAGCAATAATATCTGAGTAAACCATCACGTTCGATCTTTTCCCCTCATTCTGAACCATGTCCTTATACCAGACAATGCATGGCTTCTTCTTTTCTTTTCTTTTTTTAAAATCTATTTTAAATATCGCCAACATGACTCTTCTATTTAACATGCAATCCGGCTCAGATACGCGTGCAAACGCAAGTACCAGATCGATAGAAGAAAGATTTAAGTTGCAACCCAAATAATGGATATTGTTGTCGAGGCGAAGAACTAAATAAAAATAGAAAAAGAAAAAAAAAAGTGATATCGCATATCTGATGACGACTTAAGCATTGTAATTACAATATGGCGAGCCTTCCATTATTTCCTCGAATAACACGAAATAATTTCTGGATTTATCTTCGAAAAACGAAAACAAATGCAACACGCAAGGAATTCAGTCTGAAAATTACGTGGCCCAGTCTGTTGGGGCTGCAGAATGTACACCGATTATGCAGAGGGGTAAGAAACCCCCTACCAAGGAGTGTCCTGTGGTCTATTTGGCTGGAGCTGTAGAATACACACCGATTGCAGCTGTGCAGAAGAGTAAGACTCCCCCACCTCCCAAGGAGTGTCCTGTGGTCCATTTGGCTAGAACGGTAGAATACACACCGATTGCATCCTACCAAGGAGTGTCCTGTGGTCCAGTCAGCTGGGGCTGTAGAATATACACCGATTGCATCTGTGCAGAGGGGTAAGACATCCCCTACCAAGAAGTGTCCTATAGCCCAGTTGGCTGGGACTGTAGAATATATACAGATTGCAGCTGTGCAGAGGGGTAACCACCCCCTACCAAGGAGTGTCCTGTGGTCCATTCGGCTGGAGCTGTAGAATACACACCGATTGCATCTGTGCAGAGGGGTAAGACACCCTCTACCAAGGAGTGTCCTGTGGTCCATTCGGCTGGAGCTATAGAATACACACCGATTGCATCTGTGCAGAGGGTAAGACATCCCCTACCAAGGAGTGTCCTGTGGTCCATTCGGTTGGAGCTGTAGAATACACACCGATTTCATCTGTGCAGAGGGTAAGACATCCCCTACCAAGGAGTGTCTTATGGCCCAGTTGGCTGGTGCTGTAGAATATATACCGATTGCATCTGTACAGGTGGGTAAGACACCTCCTATGAATGCGTGTCTTGATTATGACACAAAACAATCAGATGGTTAGGCCCCAGTGATGTTGGAGCTTTAAAGAATATGGAGTACATCTTTATAGCCATCACTCCCAGTTCCACTCTGGCCCGGAGTGTTAGCACCTGATAGGGTCATATCTATGGGTCAAATAGAACTGTTTGACATTTAAACAGTGTACTTTTGCTAAACTGAATTGTCTGAAATAGAACTGTTTACATGAATAAAATTGTTTTGGTTTGGTTTTGTTTGGTTTTCACTAGATATTGCCGAAATGGTTAGAGTGTTCGCAAGAGGCTCTGGAGACCTGGGTTCAATCTCGGCTCGAGTCATACCAAAAACTCAAAAAATAGTACTTGATGTCTCCCTGCTTAACACTCCGCATAATTAAGGTACGGATCAAGGGTAAAGTGAGATAATCCTGGGAAATGAGTAGCCTCCTTCCCTTAGCTATTGAAAGGGAGCTTTCGGGTCACCCCCCACTACGGTCACCTTCTTTAATTTACTTATGGCATCTCAATCATTTTAGGTCATTTAATGCCAAATCCTTTACATATATATATATATATATATAGAGAGAGAGAGAGAGAAATAGGGTAATCATCTCTATATATATTTACCAACCCCTCCGCTCGGGCAGGATATGACACAAGGTCAATTTTTTAAGCGGAGTTTAACAGGTTTACGATCAGAGTTTTCCTTCTTCTAGACTAGTTGCCTCACCAAGGCTGAAGAACCTAGTCTGTCTTACTATTTGCCCATAGCTGGTGAGAGACTAATTGGATTCATACCTTTCCCAAGGTTATTAGTGCTAAGGGAAATGCAATCAGTCTCCTCTAGGATTTGAACTCGTGTCGCCGTGTCCATTTCCTACGACGATAACCATTGCACCATGGGCACCTCCGGTAATTATCTGTATAAGCGAGACAAATTATTTTTAAAAATAAAAGAAAGCGCAGGCCTTTTCGTCCGGCTCTATTCATGCAATACCACCGGAGAAATGATTAAAAACGGGAATTTAATTTAGAATATGGGAAGAAAATATGTGACAAAAAAAATTATTATTATTTTTACTCTTTTGAGAGTTTTTTTAAACCAGCGTTAACTGAGGGTCTTTAGATCGCCCCTCTCTATGTAGACAGAGAACCAATCATAGTTTATATATATTGGGAGACTTAGTAAATACTGGTGTGACATAGTTTCTTATAAATTTTTTGTCACATATTTTCTTCCCATATTTCAAGTTAAATTCCCGTTTTTATTGTTTCCCCGCAAATCTATACAGTCACAAATTCCACCGACACGTTGCACATGGACACGCCGCCAGTCTAGCGTGCCACCCACACAATTTACGTGGCACTTCCTCTGGGGAACTAACTGCGTCCTGCTTACTTTAAGAAACAGGTGAACTTCGTCTTATGCCACCCACACAAATTATGCGGCATTTCCGCTAGGCAACAACCAAGTCCTGTTTACTTTAGGAAACTGGTGTATATCTTGGTATGCCACCCACAACTTATGTGGCATGTCAAAGCGATCTTCCAGTCAATATCCAAGATTGGTTTTATCGTCACTTTCATGTTCTATTGCTTTTTATTTCTCTGCCAAGGTCGAAGTCGTCTGGGGCTGTAGAATACACCAATTACATCTCTGCAGAGAGGCAACCCCCAAACAACAAATGATCTGGATATGACATTAAACAATCTGTTGGTGAGGCCCCACTAATGCAGGAGCTGTGGAGAATGCGGAGTACCCTTTCATTGCCATTACTCCCAGCTCTACTCTGTCCCAGAGTGTTAGCACCTGATAAGGTCCTATCTATTGGTCAAATAGAATTGTTTGACATTCAAACTTTGTGCAAATAAATGACTTTATGTTAAAACTGAATTGCTTGAAATAGAACTGTTTGATCATTTAACTGTGTGCAAACAAATGACTGATATCTAATCGAATTGTTAGTGATACATAGCAATACTTGCAACCATTTAACTTTATTAACTTATGCTAAATTGATTTGTTAGAAATAGAACTGTTTGATCATTTAACTGTGTGCAAACAAATGAGTGATCTTTAATTGAATTGTTAGTGATACATAGCAATACTTGGAATCATTTAACTGTGAGTATACAAATGATAAATAGTACATTGAATTATTCGTTTTAGATTGAAATAAGTGAAACCATATAGATATATGAAAAAATGAGTCCAGGCTCATTCAAAAATGATATCTACAAAATGTGTTAGAAATCATATATGTAATATATATGTATAAAGAGGATTTGGCATTAAATAACCTACAATGGTTGATATGCCATAAAACCCAAACCAAATCATATATATGTAATATATATGTATAAAGAGGATTTGGCATTAAATAACCTACAATGGTTGATATGCCATAAAACCCAACCAAAACAAATCCTACATATTTATTATATATGTATAAAAAAGAATTTGGCATTAAATAACCTACAATGGTTGATATGCCATAAAACACAACGAAACCAAATACTATATATTTAATATATATGTATAAAGAGGATTTGGTATTAAATAACCTACAATGGTTGATATGCCATAAAACCCAACCAAACCAAATCCTATATATCTAATATATATGTATAAAGAGGATATGGCATTAAATAACCTACAATGGTTGATATGCCATAAAGCCCAACCAAATCATATATATTTAATATATATGTATAAAGAGGATTTGGCATTAAATAACCTACAATGGTTGATATGCCATAAAACCCAAACCAAATCATATATATTTAATATATATGTATAAAGAGGATATGGCATTAAATAACCTACAATGGTTGATATGCCATAAAGCCCAACCAAATCATATATATCTAATATATATGTATAAAGAGGATTTGGCATTAAATAACCTACAATGGTTGATATTCCATAAAACCCAACCAAACCAAACCAAACCAAACCATATATATTTAATATATATGTATAAAGAGTATTTGGCATTAAATAACCTACAATGGTTGATGTGCCATAAAACCTAAACCAAATCATATATATTTAATATATATGTATAAAGAGTATTTGGCATTAAATAACCTATAATGGTTGATATGCCATAAAATTCTTCCAAACCAAATCATATATATCTAATATATATGTATAAAGAGGATTTGGCATTAAATAACATACAAGGGTTGATATGCCAGAAAACCCGACCAAAATGAATCCTATATATTCACCGTGGAATTTTTTCCGTCCGTTAAAGTCACACTGAATATATCGGCGGGGCGTAGGTGGGGGGAGGGGGGAGGATGAATAGGTTTTCGATAAAATCTCGCTTAATTTATGTTTTTATTTATTTAATCTATTATTCTAATTATTTCGCTATTTCCTTAGTTGGGTCAGGCAAAGAAAACAATCGACTCAAACTGGTCTTTCTTTTAAGCGCGCCTGCCCGCACGTCCACACGCAGGCGCAGAAAACAATGAAGTAGGGGAAAAACGCTGCATTTGATTTCTTTATGTTATAAAAAAAAAAAACAATTACAACAACAAAAGCCGAGAAATCACGTGGCTTGCAACGACCACATCGAGTCAGAAGTCGTAACGGATCAAAAATAACTTCTACACTGAAGAATTCCAGTCTTATTTCACTTAAGTATTTTACGACTAAAACGATTACTACAAGACTGAGTCAAAAGTTTTGTAATATTTTGGTAGTAAATTTACATAGCTTTTTCTATAATACTAGGCTGAGTCAAAAGTCTTGCAATATTTTGGTAGTACGTATACATAGCTTTTTCTATAATACTAGGCTGAGTCAAAAGTCTTGCAATATTTTGGTAGTACGTATACATAGCTTTTTCTATAATACTAGGCTGAGTCAAAAGTCTTGCAATATTTTGGTTGTAGGTGCTAATTTTGCGGCGCTTGCATCAGATGATCTAGTTAGTTAAAGCCATGAGAGGTAACTGCTGTTTTGGTTGGATCGAAGTAGTCGGTGCGGAGACACGTTGTGCATCGGTTCACACTGAGTGCGATCTGAAAGCCACATAGACAAACGGAAACTTATGCTTTACGAGTTGGTCAAACTGGGCCATAACGCCGAAAAAACAACCAAAAACTTTCGTTGTGTGAAAGGTGAAGGTGCAGTTGATCAAAGGACGGTAGTAGCACTCGGAGAGTATCAGGCGAGCTTGGCATTTCATAGTTCAGTGAGAATCATAACCTTCACGACTTCGCATTTGGAATTGTGCCTCATGTTACTAAAATATTCCAAAACTTTTGACTCACCCTAAAACATAGAGTCCTAGTCTCAGCACATCTGCAGTTATAATCAAAAGTGCTTTTCTTTACTGGATGGAGGTTGCTTGCTATTCAGGGATTTTCCTTCTCCCAGATATGTTGCCCGCTTTGGCTTAAAAAAAACGCTGGCTTTATCTTCTGCATCTGAGAGGTGTTTGAGGTATACCGTAAAATTGAGTCTTATGGTGAGGCTACAGTTCTACATATTTGGGGAGCATGGATCACTCCTTCTCTGCCATTACTCCCAGGTCGACTCTCACGAAGCAATTACTCAAGAAATGTAAATATGAATGTACAATAAATACATTTCGCTTGCTTCTTAGCATAAAATAACCCAAGTCATGTCGTTGAATTTAATCAATCAATTTAAAATGGTTGCTGATCAAAAGTATAAAACCCAGTCTGACCTATTATATTCACCTTCAAAATGAAAAAGGAAGAGATGAGTTCATGCCTTTCTTAAATTCATTCGTACCAAGTATGCATTTACCTAACTCTTCAACTACAAGCAGGATGTTACACAAGGCCATTTTTCTTCTCCTAGATTGGTTGTCTAACCAAGACTAAAGAATCAAGTCTGCTGGACTATTTATGGTTTGGTTTGATTTGTTTTGGCTTTATGTCATATCAATCATTGTGGATTATTTAATGCCAAATCCTCTTTATACATATATATTGAATATATAGGATTTGGTTTGGTTTGGTTTTATGGCATATCAACCATTGTAGGTTATTTAATACCAAATCCTCTTTATACATATATATTAGATATATATAATTTCGTTTGGTTTGGCTTCATGGCATATCAACCATTGTAGGTTATTTAATGTAAAATCCTCTTTATACATATATATCAAATATATATGGTTTGGTTGGGTTTTATGGCATATCAACCATTGTAGGTTATTTAATGCCAAATCTTCTTTATACATATATATCAAATATATAGTATTTGTTTTGGTGGGGTTTTACGGCATATCAAACATTGTAGGTTATTTAATGCCAAATCCTCTTTTTACAGTTATATTAAATATATATGATTTGGTTTGGTTGGGTTTTATGGCATATCAACCATTGTAGGTTATTTAATGCCAAATACTCTTTATACATATATATTAAATATATAGGATTTGGTTTGGTTGGGTTTTATGGCATATCAAACATTGTAGGTTATTTAATGCCGAACCCTCCTTATACAGATATATTAAGTATATATGATGTGATTTGGTTGGCTTTTATGGCACATCAACCATTGTAGGTTATTTAATGCCAAATCCTCTTTATACATACATATTAAATATATATGATTTGGTTTGGTTGTGTTTTATGGCATATCAAACATTGTACGTTATTTAATGCCAAATCCTCTTTATACATATGTATTAAATATATAGTATTTGATTAGAGCTACCGAAACTGTGTTATCACCCTGGTTGGCGGCTGATGAGTTTAGGGTATCGCACGTGCTTTCACACGTTGTATGATGAAAAAAATATTAGTATTTGTTTTGGTTGGGTTTTATAAACCATTGTAGGTTATTTAATGCAAAATCTGGTTTATTCGAATATATTAGATATATATCATTTGTAAACATAAGTCAACTAAGTTAAATAGTTCCAAGTTCAGGAGAAATTCAATAAAAATCAAACATTTGTTTTCACACACTTGACTTGTATTTCTAACAATTCGATTTAGTTTAAGTTAAAAATGGTTTCAAGTATTGCAATGCATCACTACCATCAGATTGCCCTGTCGGTTGGGGCTGTAGAATACACCGATTGTTTCCCTTCAAAGAGCTAAGACCCCACCCAGCCAACGAGTGTCCAGGATATGACTCTAAACAATCTGATCGTGAGGTTCCAGTGATGCTGGAGCTTTGGGGAATGCGGAGTACCCCTTTATTGCTTTCGCTCTCCGGTCCACTCTGGCCCGGAATGGTTGCACCTGATAGGGTCCCATCTATGGGTTAAATAGAACTAAACTGTATACTTATGCTAAACTAAATTGATTTTTTTTTACTATCAAACTGGTTAATTACATTTTGCATAATTACATTTTGCATTAAACTGGTTAATTACATTTATCATAAGTACACAGTTTACTGAGTACTTACGCTAAACTGAATAGTTTACAATAGAACTATTTTGACATTTAACAGTGTGTAAACAAAATCTATACTTATACTAAACTGAATAGCTTGAAATGGAAATGTTTTTGACAATTTAACTGTGTACTCATGCTAAACTGAATTGTTTGAAATGGAACAGTTTATTTGTATAAAAACGGATTTGGCTTAAAATACAAGAATCTGAAACACTATCTCTCGTATAATGTTAGGAAAATCTCAGAAGTCTCTTTGCAATTTACACCGATTTTTATAAGTTGCCCAGTCAAATGAACAGGAGTACAGAGTTGAGTGCGTAGTCTAGTAGTTAGTAAACTGGGATAGCAGGCCATTTGTTGAATATTGACTTAAAGACCCCTTTGGACTTACCACGTAAAATGCGTGGGTGGCATAACAGGAATTAGATCTGTTTCCTAAAGTAAACAGGACGTGGTTCCCCTGCGGAGACCGGAGGAAATGTCGTGCGAATTGCGTGGGTGGCATGCTAAAAGAGTCGGACAATGGAAGCAGAAAAAAACAACAGAAAATACACCTGTTTCCTAAAGTAAACAGGATGCCGGTATTTCCTCAGCAGAAGTGTTGCGAAAGAGTTTCAGAATATTTTTATTCTTAATACTAAATACAAGTCTACCTCAGTAACTTTGACCATATTATAACCAGTTATTTTTTGAAAAATTGATTTAAAGGCGTTTTTCTTCTTTAGTGCTGAGCGTAAATAAAACATTTTCCAAAAGTTACATTATACCACCATTTGAACTCACATTAGACCATATTGTGTTGAATTACTACTTGTTAGATACTGTTGGATATCGACTGGGAGATTCCTTTGCCATGCCGCATAATTTGCGCAGGTGTTATAACAGGATATGAATTTGTTTCCTAAAGTTAACTTACACAGATGCTTCAGCAGAAATGCCACGTAAGTTGTGCGGGTGGTATAACTGGATATGCACCTGTTTCCTAAAACAAAAGAACGCAGATATCTCCCCTGCGAAAAGCTGCGTAAGTTACGTTGGTGGCATGCAAGACAGAAGGTGTGTCTATGTGCAACACGTAGGCAGGATGTGTGACCATGAGTATTGCGTGGGTATACGAGAATTTATATTAACTAGGGAAGATTTCGACCCAGGCAGTACGAAGCAGAAAGACAAAGATGTTTCACCGAAGAACTGCACCGTCGCCTCTATGTGTGTGCGTGTGCATCTCAGCCATTACCGACTCTCTCTTACTCTACCCATTCCTACATATTATATTTTGATATATCGGCATTGATGTCTTTCTTTGCCCCAGCTTGCATGACAGAAGGCTGATTTCTCTAAACATCACTGCCCAATCACTGGACAACTGAACTAATTTCAGGAAAAAACATGTGTCAGCATTCACTGTAAGAAGACTGTGAAGCTGGCCTATATGGCAGAATTGCTGCCAACAAATCCCTGTTGAATAGCAAAACAATGTCAAAATGCTCCAGTGGGCCAATGCTCACAAACACTGGACAATAGAGCAGTGAAATAAAGTTCTTTGGACTGACAAATCAAAGTTCGAAATCTTTAGCTCAAAAAGAAGGATTTATATGCAGCGAAGTGTTGGTAAAAGAGTTGCAACCCTTTATATCACACTAACCGTAAAGAACAGACAAGTTTTTGTTACGGCGAGGGAGGCTTTTGCCAGTTGCAAAGTTGCTCAAAATGAATGGCTAACTGAATCTGACCGGCTATCACAGCATACTGCAGCATCACACAATCCCATCAGGAAAGTGGTTTGTGGGTCAAGGATTTGTACTCATGCAAGATAATACCCCGAAGAATACTGGGAAACTCTTACAGAGCTACACTAAAAGCAAAGAGGAACTTCAACTAATGTCTTGGCCGGCAAAATCAGCAGACTTAAATCCCATTGAACTCGTGTGGGATGAACTTGACTTTTAACACACAACTCTGGCAACTTTTACAGGAAATCTGGACAGAACTATTTTCAGTCTATCTCCAGTCTTTGGTTGAAAGAATGCTGAGAATCTGTAAAACAGTGATTGCGGCTATTTTGATGAATAAATAATAAAAGTTAATTTTTGAGTTTTGGGGGGTTTAATTTGTATTTAGTGGCCCAGGAAGACTTCTATCTAGTATAATAGATAAAACTATTGTGGTGATTAACTTGTTTCATTAAAAATAACGAAAATAACAATAAAAATTTTAAAGGCTGGCAAATACTTTTGAGAGGTAGTATATATATATATATATATATATATACAAAAGTGATAAAACAAATAGAAATATTACTTTTTAAACTTTTTAAATTAAGAATGAATTTTTAGAGAAGCTTTTAAAGGTGTTCATATTCTATAGGAAAAACGATGTTCTAATGGATACACTACACCAACAGTATATATATATATATATATATATATATATATATATATATATATGGCGTTTGAGTCAACCGGGTTTCGATCCCAGCTACGGGAAGCTAGTATGTCAAGCCACACTAATGAGTTCTGATAGAACGAAACAGATCTGTCTGTGGATGGCTTTATAGATATATATACTCCCCTACTCCCGTAGGATTGAGTTCTCTAAGCGAATGAAGTAATCACGTTACCATTAGCGTTTGTTGTAAGGCTCTTCATATATGAATTGAGCTCTCGGTAGTCGTTAAGCGGATGTATGTAAAGAATTGTGATTCATAATCGTTTTAAATTTACTTCGTTGCTACTGTTTCCTCGTGGCTGAGGGGTAGATTCTTGGATTAGCGTTTGCGTCAACCGGGTTTCGATCCCAGCTACTACTGATGAGTTCTGGTAGAACGAAACAGATATGTCTGTGGATGACTTTATATACATTGCGATCTTTTTTCACACCAGAGTTAGCTAAGGGCCTTTCACTGGGGGCTGGGTGACAGCAAGTTCCCTATATCATTATTATTATTATTTATTCATTTATCTATTCATTTTAATTGTTTGAAAGATTTTATATGTTGTAGGCAGTGCTCTTTGTACGTTTGGTAAATGACTTTTGACCGCGCAAATCTAAGAAGCTGCCCTGAATGATTTTTTAAAAAAATGCTTATCTTCATCACTTGTAACAAGTACTGATTCGTGTGACTTATTTTATTTTGTTTTATTAACTTATTTATTTAAGTTTTGTATCTTTCGAAGTTCGTGTTTCTCACTTCCCCGAAAGCGAGTTAAGAATAGACTTTCTATATTTTTGGCCTAGCAAATATTGCTTAAATCTCAAATACAAATGTTGAGAGGTTGAAAGAACTGCAGTAAAGAAAAACATTGAGCATGCGCAGACAAAGATAACGATATTTGAATAAGACGTCGCGTTGGTGAAACGGAAAGGCGGGGGTTGGCATTGTTAGATGTGATTGTGAATTCGACTCTTTAATCTTTGATTCGGTCAAGTTGGTTTCTTGTCGAGTCACGAAGACAAACGAAGAAGAAGAAGAAGAAGAAGAAGAAGAAGAAGAAGAAGAAGAAGAAGAAGAAGAAGAAGAAGATATAATTAAAAAAAGAACAACAATTTTTAAAACACCTAAAGAAAAAAAGAAAGAAAGAAAGAAAGAAAATATAATTTAAAAAAGAACAAAAGATTTTTAAAAAAAGAAGAAAGAAAGAAAGGAGAGGTCAAAGAAAGAAAGAAAGAAACAAACAAACAAAAAAAAGAAAGAAAGAAAGAAAGAAAGAAATCTATTAAAAAGTTTATTGCGGCGTAAAAAAATTTTTAGAACGTTTTGAAAAATGAGAAATGATTAAGATTTTCAAAAAATAACAGCAATGCGATATTTTAGAAAAGTTTTTTTTATTTTCATTTATAAAGAATGCTATTTTTATTTTAAATAACCCTCTCTCGCTCTAATACATACATACATATATATATATATATATTACTCCAACACGTTTTTCTAGTGGCTTTTCACTATCTTCAGGGAGTTTTTAATGATTCCTAGAGGTATCGCCTATGATTTATATAGTGGCGACCGTTTTGATCGGGTTGTTGTTCTTTTTAATTCTGTGATAGATTTTCGTTTCTGCAAGAGTTGGTTCTATCTTTCACTTCTTTCTTTCTTCTTCTTTTTCCTTTGACTAGAGTGTAATCTGTGTGTTTGTGTGGGTGTATTTCACTTCCCCTTGATTAATTCATGATACTTGATATAAAATAAAGTTTATGAGTCGTCTTCTCTGGGTCATTGTGTAAGTGAGCCTCAATCACCGAACTTCATCAAAGAAATTCAGACAACTAAATATGTATTCAAATAAATATTCTTAATTCAAACAATTTGCACAGTTATATGGTTTCAACTGTTCCTATCAAATACTGATTATTTTTAAACATATCTGTTTAGATGAAACTTCCACAAGTACAATCTCTAGGGGTCAAAGTGGGTCTGGGAGTAATGGCATCAAAGGAGTAGTTTCATACAATCCAGATCTTTAGAAGTGGAACCTCACCACCGGATTTTGTTGGGAATCATAACCAGGATAGACCCTTATTTAATTCCAAGACTAATACTGAGTTCTATAAAGACCGAGTATTGCTCGCACTTCTTGGAGCGTATGTTAGATATAGTTATTTCTGACCAGTCTGTTAGGACGTTTATCAAAGAATTTAATATTCGAAATATTTATAATTCTTTTAATACTTTAAAGATATCAAGTGAGGATGATCTGTGGTTCACCAATGCATTATTGAATAGATATAACGTTTCTTCTGGTTGTCAGACAAGTTCTGTGTGTGTGTGTTCTCACAGAGTATATATATATATATATATATTGTCATCCATAGATAGATCTGTTTCGTTCTATCAGAACTCTTCAATGAGCCTAGACAGGCAAGATTCCCGAAGCTGGGATCGAAACCCGGTTGACTCAAACGCCAATCAAAGTTTCTACCACTCAGCCACGAGGAAACCAGCGCAACCGAAGAAAATTTAAACGGTTATCACAATTGTTTTTGTTTAGATATATCCGCTTAACGGCTACCGAGACCTCAATTCATATGAAGTGCCTTGCATTACGCTAATGGCAACATATTTACTTCCCTCGCTATATATATATATAGATATAGATATATATATGTGAGTGTGTGTGTGTGTGTGTGTGTGTGTGTGTTTCAAGATGAATAGGTCCACTAAGAGATTAATATTTTTAAAAGGATTCGTTCTTACATACGTATAAGATTACATTTTGTAATTTTTGTCTTAGATAATAAGAAAGACATTTTTATCTATATGATTTTATTAAGATCCTTTCAAGTTTCCTGATAAGTGTCTTGGTTTCAGGTTGGAATTCGTAGATGAATTTACCAAAAAACTCTTTAAAAACACTCTTTATATATGCCAGTAACCCCTGATGATGGCAAATGAAAGGTCTGAAAGCGCTCGGGACAATTTTTGTAAATTCGTCTACCAATTCCAACCTGAGACCAAGACACTTATCAGGAAACTTGAAAGGATCTTAATAAAATTATATAGACAAAAGGTGTCTATTATTTGATAGATAGATAGATACAATAATATTGTTGACCAGCTATTTTTATAAAAAGAATGCTCACTATCTGCTGGGGGAGGGATTTTTTGATTTGTACTTATTTAAGCACAACCAACTAAAATTGTGTGACACTTGAAGAAATATTTGCCCAGTCAGCTGGCTGAGGGACTGTAGAACTCGCCAACCGCACCCCTGCAAAAGGGTCAGACCCCTCTCTCAAACAAGTGCTCTGGGTATGAAATTCAACTATCTGATAGTGAGGCTCTAGTCCTGGGGCTTTGAGGGATGAGGAGTAGTCCTTCGTCACTGCAAGATCCACTCTCACTGGGAATGGTATTACCTGTTAGTGTCTCATCTATGAGTCAAACAGAAATATTAAATCATTTGCTATAGTTGAAACTATTTAAACGTGTGCAAATGAATGAATAATGTGGAATCGGATTCTTAGTATTTGAGTTGAAAACATTTAGCGTCCTGGCAATGACATTAATTTTCATCTGATGACGAGGCTCCAGTCTTGGAATCTGGGGAATGTAGTGTAATGTTACTTAGCCAGATACACGATTATGGCCATGTGCGAAATGGACATGGCATGTTGGTAACATATATACATAGAGAACATATGACTCTCGAAATTCGAAAACACGTAATGACTTCTTTGTTTAGGTCCGAAACCTTTTTATTACTTTTGAGTTAAAGGTTTCGACATAAGGAGAGCGACACAATCTTTTTATGCTGGCTTCTTCATCTGGCGCCTATCTCGTTGTGGCACCCAAATTCGTCTCGCCTCAGCGAGCCCCAAAAGTCGAACCTCCTCGTTCGGCGTCTAGTTTCAACTCTCCTAACTTTTCTTCAAATTCCCAAAATCCCCCACGCACTACCGGTGCGTGACGTCATTCGCACTCTGTCATCCCCGTTTCGTCTCGGGCTATTTTGACATGTCTGAGTGACATGTCCACGCGCGCGCGCGTCAACGCCTGCATCAAGCCTGCACCTGACTAACCCATCTGTTGAGCCGAAAGGTTGTCTGCCAAACTAAACCCAAAGGCATGAACCGAAATCCCTCGGCTATTATATTACAATAACCCTTGATTACAGTTATTCTCAGATCCACTCTGACCCGGAGTGGTTGTACCTGTTTGGGTCTTATCTATGGGTCAAATAGAATAGTTTAATCTTTTACTAGAGATTATCATCAATGTTTAATTAGAATATTAAAATTAAATAGCAATATCTGAAAAAATTTAACTGTGTGCAACCAATAAATAGTAATACTTAAAACCATTTAATTGTGTGCAAATAGACGTTTATTATTAATTGAATTAATAGTATTCGATAGTAACACATGAAACCATTTAACTGTGTGCCAACAAATGAGCCCTAACTTATTTAATTCAAAGCTTTTCTAACGAATTGAGCAATCCGGTAACGCAAAAAGGTCAACAAACGAATGCGTTATGATTCACGAGCTGACGTAGGTCGTTTGACGGCTTAGCTATAAGATACTAAGTATAACGTAAAGCTGGGAGGGTTTCGATTCCAGCTTGAAACGCCCGGCGAGTCTAGTTATACTGAAGAGTTGTGATACAATGAAACAGTCTCTCTGGGGATGACAATAGGTATATACGCTCCCCCATGGGGATTGAGCACTCTGGCGAAGAAATGTACGGCTATTGCTCGCATAATGCAAAGCTCTTCGAACGAATTGGTATCCGGTAAGGTATAAAATGTAAAAAAACGAACGCTACTAGTTAATACCTGATAATTCCCGAGCTGAGGTGGTACGCTTGTTGGCTGAGCGGTATGACTAAGTCTAATAGCTTCAACCGTCCTACGTGTCTAGCCACACTGAAGAGTTGTCATACAACGAAACAGTCTGTCTATGGATGACAACATACATACATACATATATATATATATATATATATATATATATATATATATAATTTGGTATTGAATAACAATCAGGGGTTGATATGCCATTAGACCAAATAGCGTAACCGAACTCCTCAGGGTTTATTTTATACCCAAATTTGATATATCAGTAAATTGCCCACTTTTTATATAACTAATAATTTATTTTCGCAGTTATATGGCTTCAGATATTCCTATCTTACCCCAATAATTTGCAATCAAATAACTAATAATAATAATTCTTAGTAAACAATTTACACTTCAAGTAACTATGGCCCAGTCAGCTGGAGCCGAAGAATACACCGTCTGCATCTCTGCAAAGGGGTAAGACTCTCCCCAAAAGTGTCCTAGATATGACAATAAACAATCTGATGGTGAGGCTCCAGTCCTGGAGCTCTGGGGAATGTAGAGCACCCCTTCATTGCCATTGCTTCCAGGTCCACTCTGGCCCACAGTGGTAGCACCTGATAGGGTCCTATCTATAGGTCAAATAGAACTGTTTGACATTTAAACTGTGCACAAACAAATGTCTTACGCTAAATTGAATTATTAGAAATAGAACTGTTTGATCATTTAACTGTGTGTAAACAAATAACTGATGTTTAACTGAATTATTGGTGATACATAGCAATACTTGGAACCATTTAATCTTATTCAGTTATACTAAACTGAATTCTTAGAAATAGAACTGTTTGATCATCTAACTATGTGTATCTACAGAAAGTGTTTACAAATCATATATTTAATATGTATGTAAAAACAGGATTTGGCATTAAATAACCAACAGATGTCATAAAACTAAACCAAACCAAACCAAACCTGTCAAGTTACTATTCTTAAATTTGTATCATAAAGATGACAACGCTCATGTATAAAATATAATCTGCTTTATTTTTTAGCAGACACCTACGCTTTTAATGTGGCCACGCCTTTCTCCGGTATGTCACACATGCAATTTCTCGAGGTCACGCCTTCTCAAGCCTGTCACCTACACAATGCACGTTGACTAGCTTCCTTCTAGTATGCCACCAACGCAATTTACGTGGCATATCCGCCGAGAACACCTGCGTCCTTTTTACTTTAGGTATCAGATGCATGTTCTGCTATTTTCGTTCAACCAGAGTCCAACTTCCGCCGCTGCATCGACAGATGTCAAAGGGGTCTTCAAGTCAGTATCTAGCATTAACACAAGTAATTTGTACACTGTTATATGCTATCAAGTATTTCCATCCAATAATAATAATTTCTAAACATATCGAGATTATCGATAGATCTTATCCTTACGTGTGCTCTCACTTCCACTCAGAGTGAATGTTGAAGTAATGGCAAGTAAGACGTACTCCAGACTCCCCATATCTCGAGATCTAAAGTTTCACCACTACATATAGATTAATATCATGATCCTCTCTTGTCCAAAGCATTGTAATCGAGGATTAATAGTTGTTATAGTATCCTATTTTCAAATCTGAAACAAAACAAAAAAAGAACACAACATTATTAATAGAGTTATCGTGTAACATACCCATGATATGGATGTGTGAAATAGACATAAGGAATCCGAAATAACACTTTACTTAGTTCAGGTACGAACATTTTTAAAGGTTTTTCGACATGAGGAGAGAGAGACACAATCTTTCTATGCTGACTGCTTTTACACCGTCAGCTCTCAACCCAACCAACGCGCGAAAGCCCGTAGCGCACAAATTCGTCTGGCCTCGACGAGTCCCGAAAGTCAACCTTCTTCTTCCGAGGCAGTAACTCAACTCTGTTTTTTCTCAAATACCAAAAATCCTCCATCCACGCTTCCGGTGCATGACGTCATTCACATCCCCTGGTCTCAATTACAATTTGGGATTTTTATTTTGACATCTCAGAATAACACATCCTCTCCGCGTGCGCGTGAACACCTGCGTTAATGTTGCACCTAACTAACCCATGCGCTAAGCGAAAGGTTCTCAGCCTAACTAAAACGAAAGGCAAGATATATAAAACGAAATCCCTCTGCAATTACATCACAATTAGCCGTCACATGGGACCTATATATAATTGAGATATCCTATATATTTCCTCTAATCAAACTTCTCACCAAAAGGATTATAACGTTTTGAAATAATTTTACTTCTTCATTATCTAAATTTTCAAGACGAAACATTGGTATTATTTAATGACGAGTATCCTTATTTTGTTGTTTTCATCATCTTTTAGATGGTCTTCTCTCTAGGCTTTCTCAGGTGTATGTCACATCCGTAAACTTTTTTAACGGGATCCATCGTTTTATTAACAGAGACAAAGTGACAAAGGTGGCAAGTAATGTTTATCCTTCTTAACCAGCCCAGTCGGCTGGGGCTGTAGAATACACCAACTGCTTCTCTGCAGAGGGGTAAGACCCCCACCCCCAACGAGTGTCCTGGATATGACACTAAACAATCTGATGGTGAGGTTCCAGCAATGCTGCAGCTTTGGGGAATGCGGAGTACCCCTTCATTGCCATCGCTCCCAGGTCTACTCTGGCCCGGAGTGGTAGCACCTGATAAGGGTCCTATCTATGGGTTAAATAGAACAAAACCGTGCTTCCTTCACTATACTGATTTTTGCATTTAAACTGCGTATTTATGCTAAACTGAATTGGTTGAAATAGAACTGTTTTGACATTGAGACTGCGTACTAGTGCTGAACTGAATTGCTCGAAATAGAACTGTTTTTGACGTCTAAACTGTGTACTTATGCTGAACTGAATTATCTGAAATAAAATTGTTAGACATTTAACTGTGTATTGCCCAGTCAGCTGGGGCTGTAGAATACACTGACTGCACCTCTGCCGTGGGGTAAGACCCCCCTCCAACCAGTCCTGGATATGACACTAAACAATCTGATGGTGAGGTTCCAGCAATGCTGGAGCTTTGGGGAATGGGTTAAATATGGGTTAAATAGAACTAATGGGTTAAATATGGGTTAAATAGAACTAACTGCATACTTATGCTCAACTGAATTGTTTGAGTAAAACTGAATAGTTTGAAATAGAAATGACTTTTACAATTAAACCGTACTTACATTTAAACTGCGTGCTTATGCTTAACTGAATTGTTTGAAATGGAACTGTTTTTCGACATTAAAACTGTATTTACACTTAACCGAACTGTTACATACAACTGCTTGAATAATTAGAAATAGAAATGTTTTTGACCATTAAACTGTGTACTTATGCTAAATTGAATTGTTTTAAATAGAACAGGTTATTTACATAAAAATGGATTTGGCGTTAAATAACCTACAAAGGTTGATATGTCATAAAACCAAACCAAACAAAACCTTCTTAACCAATAACGAACCCCGTATACCCTTCTTTCTCTTACTATTTCCATACTGTGTCGGGGCAACCTGAGTTTCCAAGTCTTTGAACTGAGTTTAAACTGCGGTATTTGTTCTTCTTCAACCGTCTTCTTGCCAGATTCCCATTAGAAGAGAAAAAAAACTCGAGGTTTCGGGAGAGAAAAAGAAGTTGAAGAAGAAAAAAAAAAATAAAAGGGAAAGCAATCTGAACGTAATTACCTCTCTTACCAGTGGAGCTCTCAAATCTTGTTCATAAAAGATACGTTGGGTAGTTGTCTTTTCTGGCAATCCAACTCTTGTAGGTTATTTAATGCCAAATCCACTTTAGACATCTATATTAGATATATGGGATTTGGTTTGGTTTGGTTTCATGGCATATCAACCATTGTAGGTTATTTAATTCCAATCCCTCTTTATACATATTTGTTAAATATATAGGATTTGATTTGGTTGAGTTTTATGGCATATCAAACATTGGAGATTATTTAATGCCAAAATCTGTTTATACATACATATTAAATATATAGGATTTGGTTTGGTTGTGCTCATATTCAGATTTCAGATTTTTTTAAAAATCTGAATATGAGCACAGGTAAAAAAAATCATACATAATAGTAGTAATTCTAGCTAAAAGTAAGAACATTAAGTTTATAATACCCCAAAATTCCCTCTGAATTGTCCAGCAAACAATCCTAGGAAGACAATCATCTGAAGGTTGCAGGTTCAATCCTCAGCACAGGCGAGTAATATACAGGAATGCTTAACACTTGTACCCGGTTATGGCAAACGGAATCAGAACAGGCGACCCTCGTTGTTTCAATAAAGGACGTAGTTCGAAGTTCCGTTAAGGTTCCCGAGTTCGACAAACACCTGAAGAAGGCCGGTGGACATATCGGCCGGAACAATTTAGAAATAACGATGAAGACAATAGTCCGAAAAACCAATAATTTAGTTTTTGCACACTGATAAATGGTTTCAAGCCTTCTTATCTAGCACTAATAATTTTATTTGCACACAGTTAACTGGTTTCAAGTATCATTTTTAAGCACTAACAATTCAATTTAAGATCAGTCATTTATTTTCACACGGTTTAATAGTCAAACAGTTCTATTTGACCCATAGATAGGACCCTATCAGGTACTACCACTCCGAGTCAGAGTGGAACTGGGAGTAATGGTAATGAATGAGTACTCATTTCCCAAAGCTCCGAGACTTTAGCCTCGCCATCAGATACATTTAAGTGTTATATTAAGGACACTTGTCGTGTGGTCTTACCCCTCTCTAGAAATGCAGTCGGTGTATTCAACAGCCCGTTCACTGGGCTAAAAAGACACATGATAAATAGAAAACATTATCTTTGTCACTCACGATGGCATGTTTTTAAGCTGGATTTTTTAAGCCTAGCGAATGCACACGTGTGGAAAAAAGACATACTTACCGAAAAAGGCAACATCCAAGAAAACAGGAACCAACTCCAAGAAAATCTTTCTCTCTTTTTTTCCTTTTATCATACAAAAAAAGTCTCAACTTACATATCAAACCCACACCAAAAACCAAAATAAAACGCTCATTACAGATGTTCTCACAACAAAATAGCAATTCGAGTCTATTTCATACTTCGCAAAGGATACATGGTTTCATTTAGTCTATTCGTTTAACCTTCAAGGGTTATCTTCTGCCAAAACTGTCACAGTGGAACAGCAGTGATACTATTTAACTTATAGCTGGGAAAAGTAGTGGCTTCAACACCTGACCCAAAGGTATGTGCGAAAACGAACCGAATTGCAAGACTGGAATTCGAACCCGTTTACTTTGAGGCCGCAGTAAAAAAAAAAAAACATTTCCAATGCATTTTTATAATAAAAATCATTTCCAGTGCATTTTTATAGTAATAATCATTTCCAATTCATTTTAAAAGTAAAAATCATTTCCAATGCATTCTTAGAGGTTGTTCACTTAGGATTTTATTTTGCAGTAAATGAACTAACAACTGATATGACACCAAATATTTTTCTTTAATGGCTGGATATTTTGATTTCATAAAATATAACCTAATTACACTAGATTAATTTCTTTAAATTAATGGTATTTCTTCCAAGACATCCAGAGGAAAATATTAGGGAATAACCTAATGTTGATGAAAAATTTATGGAATGATCTCGTTATTTATATCCCTAAAATAAATAACAGCAGAAGCCCACATATGCAAAAAGTTAAACTAAATTTCTTGCAAATTATTAAGAAAGCCTAATTGAAAGGGAGCAAGGGTCCAACAAAACAATTGTCAATTAAAACAGTGCAAAGGATCTTAAAACTCATTCAAGGATTGCTCAATCGGCTGGGGCTGTAGAATATACCGACTGCACCTCTTCAGAGAGGTAAGCCCTAGATATGACACTAAACAATCTGATGGTGAAGTTTCACGCATGCTAGAGTTTTTGGGGAATGCAGAGTACCCCTTCATTGCCATTGCTCCCTGGTCCACTCTGGCCCGGAGTGGTAGCACTTGATAGGGTCCTATCTATGGGTCAAAAAGAACTAAACTGTGAACTTATGCTAAACCGAATTGTTTGAAATAGAACTGTTTTGACATTTAATTGTGTTAAACGAAAATTTATACTTATACTAAACTGAATTGTTGAAAATAGAACTGTTTTCGACTTTTAACTATGTGTAACCAAAAAATTTACTTATGCTAGAGGGTCCTATCTATGGGTTAAATAGAAACAGTCTACTTTTGCTAAAATGAATTGTCTGTTATGGAACTGTTTTTATATGCTAAATTGAATTGTTTGAAATAGAACTGTTTTGGCATTGAATTCTGTGTAAACTGAAATTATGCTCATACTAAACTGAATTGTTTGAAATAGAACTGTTTGAATAAACTGAGTAGCTTCAAATAGAAATATTTTTGACAATTAAACTGTTTACTTATATTAAACTGAATTGCTTGACATAGAACTGTTTATTTGCATAAACATTAATTTGGCATTAAATAACCTACAAAGGTTGATATACCATAAAACTCAAACGAACAAACAAACCAACAATCCTTCAATGAGGCAATTGACAATGGAGTTTGGCGAAAGGCGTTGATTGTTTCCTGTTAGCTGTGTCTAATATTTTGTGCAAATATTTAAAGAAAATGAGGCGCTTAAAAAAGGAAAATGTACGTGTAGGCAACAAAAGACAAGAAAACCTCAAGTTAGAAAAGTGAAAGTATTATGTTTTGAAAACAAAAAATGTACAAGAAAACAAATGAAAAACAAATGGGTTGAAATAGAAGACAGTTTCTGGGGGATATTTATAAGAAATCGGCCGAAAAAGATGGAATTTACAGTGAAGAAAAGCCAAACGGAAACATGTGCATGTTCTTGGGACCCACAGTTACAGCGAACCATTTGATTCAATTGCTCCTAAGGATATGTGGATATAAACACGAGGATCATTCAATTAGTTTCCAGACTTTTTTCGTATGGGCACTTTTATTGAAACTCTAGTCCCCTTCGAAGTAATCTCCTCCGGCTGCAATGCTCCTGTTGTACCGTTCCAACAACTTCTGGAAAGTCCCATGGAAGTCCTCTTGTGTGAGCGTGTCAATGACCTTCGTCACGGCCTCTTTCATCTCCTTAATTCTCTCATAACGACAGCCTCTGAGCTTAGGGAATAACCAAAAGTCACAGGGAGTAAGGTCTCGACTATAAGGAGGCTGGTGAACTGTCTTGATGCCCATCTTGGTCAAATAGTCTGTGACAAGGATGGAGTTGTGGACTGGTACATTGTCCTCGTGGAAATGCCACTGAGTCGATTTGAAGAGTGCTGGCATCTTCCCACGGAATCTCTTCCTGAACTCCCTTAAAACATCAACATACTGACCCTAACCTTAACCCTTTAGCCAATCAACTCTGGTGTATTGACTTCGTTACTCCTCCCACACCTCTCATCATCCCTCAAGGACTCCCTGCCTTCCTTGAATCTCTTATGCTACTCAAAAACTGATGCTAGATTCATGCAAGATGCTCCAAAATCAGTCTGAAACATTCCATACGTTTCTGCGGCAGCATTTTTTCCAAGTTTAAAACAATTTTATTGCATATTGTTCTTCTAAAGCATCCTCACGTCCTGATTGCATTTTTGAAATTCACCAGCTGTGACAATTAGGCTTTAGTAGGGTGTATTCCAATTGCTGCTGTAGCTGTTCATTTAAAGCTGAAATCATAAAAATTGGTCAGTCATCTCATAAGATGTATAGCAATAACATAGTGAATTTTCAAGAGTCTACGACAAGTTTAAATGCCTGTACAAAAAAAGTCTGGAAACCTATTGAATACACCATTTATCTTCCAGTTGTGAACACAACCAACCAGAGGGATTGAAACTGGAAGCAGAACAAACGTAGCGGCAAACAATAAATGAAAAAATAAAGATTCAGTATTCTTATTCATGATCCCTTGTTTGCCGATCAAATTGCGATAATATCCAGGCATGTTTCTCGGAGTAACTTTTATTCTCTCTACTTCATGTCCTGCCTCGAAATAGAAACAAGTTAAGCAAATATATTTCAGTTCAACAAACAAAGCTTTAAGAGGGTAACAACAGGTGCGAGTGACACTGCTATGTACATCCGGGCATTGAAGGGAATTTGATCAACAGGAGTCGGGAAGGGTTTTGGTTTGGTTTGGTTTGGTAGTCCTGAGTAGGGGTGAGGGCTGGAACTCGGGTCAGGTGAAGGTTTGTGGGTGGGTACCACGGCACGTTTCACATTTTTTTTGTTTTTTTTTAGCTTGTCACGTCCACCTAACATGATTTGACAGACGAACCCATTTTGTCATCTGCTCGGAGTCTCCTATGACTGACATTCTTTAACAAACCAAGATTTCTTGCTTTAAGATTACCGTGGTGCATTCAATAAGTTTCCAGACATTTTTTTGCACAGGCATTTAAAATTGCCGTAGAGTCTTGAAAATTCACTATGTTATTGTTATACATCTTATGAGATGACTGACCAATTTTTATGATTTCAGGTTCAAATCAACAGCTACAGCAGCAATTGGAATACATCCTACTAAAGGCTGATTGTCACAGCTGGTGAATTTCAAAAATGCAATCTGGACGTGAGGACACTTTAGAAGAACGATATGCAATAAAATTCTGTTTTAAACTTGGAAAAAATGCCGCCACAGAAATGTAGGGAATGCTTCAGACTGCTTTTGGTGCACCTTTTATGAATCGATCATCAGTTTTTGAGTGACATAAGAGATTCAAGGAAGGAAGGGAGTCCTTGAGGGATGATGAGAGGTGTGGGAGGAGTAAAGAAGTCAATACACCAGAGTTGATTGTCCAAAGGGTTTGGGCTAGGCTTACTATGTTGAGGTTTTAAGGGAGTTCAGGAAGAGATTCCTTGGGAAGCGGTCAGCACTCTTCAAATCGGCTCAGTGGCATATCCACCAGGACAATGCCCCAGTCCTCAACTCCATCCTTGTCACAGGCTATTTGAGCAAGATGGGCATCAAGACAGTTCCTCAGCCTCCCTATAGTCGAGACCTTACTCCCTGTGACTTTTGGTTATTCCCTAAGCTCAGGGGCTGTCGTTATGAGACAATTGAGGAGATGAAAGAGGCTGTGACGAAGGTCATTGACACGCTCGCACAAGAGGACTTCCATGGGGCCTTCCAGAAGTTGTTGGAACGGTACAACAAGAGCACTGAAGCCGGAGGAGATTACTTCGAAGGGGACTAGAGTTTCATGCGTGTACTATTAATAAAAGTGCCCATACGAAAAAAGTATGGAAACTTATGCAATGATCCTCGTATCTATTAATTTTTTTCCTCATTGTTTCTATGTGAGTTTTTCACACAAGCTTTAACTGGTAGCTTTTCACTGAAGTCTAAGTAACAACAAATCACCTCAGGCCTCCATGACTCTCCTAAGTATTCAAGCTGATTTCAGCTGGGCTGTGGCTTGGATAGTTTTGATTCTTCATCTGATTTCTGACCCTGTCGGCTGGGGCTGTAGAATACACCGACTGCATCTCTGTCGGAGGGGTAACCCCACCCCAACAAGTGTCCTGGATATGATACTAAACAATCTGATGGTGAGACTCTAGTAATGCTGGAGCTTTGGGGGATGCAGAATACCCCTTTATTGCCATCGCTCCAAGGTTTACTTTAGCCCAGAGTGGTAGCGCCTGATAAGGGTCCTGTCTATGGATAAAATTGAGCTAAACAGTGTACTTAAGCTGAACTGAATTATTTGAAAAAGAAAAATTTTTGACATTTAAACTGTGTACGTATGTTAAACTGAATTGCTTGAAATAGAACTGTTTCTATGTATAAATATGGATTTGGCATTTAATAACCTGTAATGGTTGATATGCCATAAGACCAAATCGGACGAAATCCTCTGATCTCAAGGTTTCCCTGTCTCCTTTTCAGTTTTTTAGAGACCGTTCCGAGTGCTCCAACTACCATTGGTATCACTGTCACTTTCATATTCTGCAGTTTGTTTTTAATTATTATTTGTGAGTTTTTCAAACAAACTTTAGTTGATGGTCTTCTGCTGGAGTCTGAGGGATAGCGAGTCTCGTCAAGTCTCCAGGACTCTTCTCAGTATTCTGGCCGATGTAAAAAAATGCTATTGCTTGGATGGTCATGGCTCGTCCCCCGATTTCCATTTCTCCCAGCCTCCTTTCTAAACTTTTAGGGATCGTTCCGAGTGCACCAATTACAATTGGTATCACCGTCACTTTTATGTTCCATAGCTTTTTTTAGTTTTCTGGCAAGGTCTAAGTACTTGTCTTTTCGTTTTCTTTGTTTTTCACTCTGTTGTTAGCCAGGACGGCTAAGTCCATTATTCAACGGGTTCTCTTTTTTTCTTTTGTTGTTGGGGAATGCAGAGTACCCTTTATTGCCATCACTCCAAGGAGCCCGGAGTGGTAGCGCCTGATAAGGGTCCTGTCTATGTCTGTGTTGACTCTGACTGATTCTGGTGGTCTAGCTGGGATTAGGTGATTTGTTTGTCGTTGTTGTTGATGTTGTTCTCGGTGTGTGTGTGTGTGTGTGTGCATGTACTTAGTGCGTGAACGTTTTTCAAGTATCTGGGTTGATAAGATTGCTACGAGATGAATGATTATGGCATATATAGCTGGTGGTTTAATCGTTACCTTCGAAGAAAATGGGCATGATGACCTGGGTTCAAATCCTGGACTAGGCAGTTTGCATAGCTTTAATACTGTTATTGGGATAAGTATGCATCGAACTATCCTCCTTTCTGCTGTTGGTAAATAGTAGGGCAGACTTGGCTCTTTAACCTTAGTATGGCAACCAGTCTAGGAGAAAGAGAAGTCTGAATTCAAACCGGAGGAACTCTGCTTAAAACTGACCTTGTGTCACATCCTGCTTGTGGTGGAGGGATTGAAAAATACAGATAGCTTTATTTATTTATTACTAAGATTAGATTACTTTAGTCCTGGCATAAGGTTATTATAAATGAGCAAACAGTGATAAACAGGGGCTGCTGGAGGGCTTTTGGTCATCCTAAGCATAATTGCACGTAGAAACTCTCTCTCCCAAGAAAAAACACAGACAGATGTGATCTTTCCACCAAATAAATGTATTTTGCAAATTTTTAAAAAACATTGAAATAAACCAAATAAAAAAAAGGTTTAAAGAAGAAAATCAACGCTCATAAACGTGTATACCCTCCGATTTTTTAAAATAAGAATTCAATTTACTTCTATGTATGTCCATATCTCATTTCATTTGTATGTATGTATGTGTCACTATGTGTACTGTGCTTTTGCTTCTAAGTTTAACGTTAAGTGTCACCAAAACCACAAGCGATGACTGGTCCTCAATTAACAATAGAAATATTTGCAATAAATATAGGATAACTGTAAGAAACAAATTCAATACTCTTTAGGAGATATCTGAAACACGGACTCCGAATGACGAACACGAAAACTTTGTCAACGCCCACATGGAAACAAAAGCAGCAGAATTGTTGTATAGCCTTAACACAAATACAAGCGGAAACATAATCAAACATAATTTACGAACTTCAATGAACGAACGAACACACTTCTTTATAAAAAATATATAAAAATATATCTCTCACACCTTATTCTCGAAAGGGTTGATGTTTCTGTGGTGTGTGAGAGATGGGTGGAGACAGTGACTGACTGTTATATTGACCCAACTTCTTCTCTTGACCATAGCACGCTGTGTTATCTTCAAGAACCCACTTAGCACTTCTTCTGCATCTTGGCTTGGGTTGCTCAACCGGGGGTCGCTGAGGGCAACAGCCTCCAGCGGGACGTTCTCAGTCTGCAAGCTGGCTGGCCTTTCTATCTCCAACTCACTCACCTGCCGCGGGCATCTGCCACCTTCACTGAGTTCAACCACGTCCATAGGTCAAGGTGATATTCCGATAATCACTTTGTTGATATTATCTTCGGTCGGATGATGTTGTCACCAACATTCGCCGATACACAGCAGCTGTGGGCATGATGACATTCCGGTGATCACTCCGATCTAATCAATGTATCTGTCAACAACATTCGCTGTATTCATACGTGCAGGTCACGTTAATATATTACAGAATGCATACCAAACAAACCAAGAGCTAACCATAAAGCTCAAAGGAAGACACTAGTTGTTAGAAAAAAACGAGACAACATGAATAGAGCATCCCTATGTATTAAAAGAAATCCAACTAATGCCAACATGCAGAAACTTAAGATGACACAAAGAGAACTAACTAACGCATACCAAAAAATATATCAAAAACACAAATTGAATACATTCAAGGTCAGATCAATCAAATAAGAAACTCAGCAGAAGATAGATAATCTCGAATAGTGTGGCAGACAGTAAATGATATGAGTAAAAATAAGAATACATGGAGGACCAAACTAAGAGCTGTCAGCCAAGAAGAACAAATACAGATGTGAAAAGAACATTTGAAGAATCTGCTTGGAAAATCCCCTAAAGTCACTGATAGACTCATCACAAAAATTATTAATAACCCACAAAAGATCAAACTAGGACAGTTTACTCAAGAATAACTCAACGTAATTCTAACAAAAATAAAAAAGAACAGAAAACTGCCGGCATCGACGAAATACCCCCAGAAGTATGGAAGACAGGGAAATTCGATGACTTACTGCTCCGATTCTGCAACGCCGTACCAGAACACAATAGAAAGATTGACAAAAAGCTGCTTTTCCCCTTTCCTAAGAAAGGCTACCTCGGAATCGCAAAGAACTACTGAGCGTAACCCTTACTTCAATAGCAGCTAAGGTTTATAATTCTCTGCTTTTTAATCACATCGAACCTGAAATTGAGAAAATTCTTAGAAAAAATAAAAATGTTGTTTGGTGAAATCTAATAAAAGTAAATGGCTTTACACACAAAAAAGGCAAGAAGCAGACGATATCCCGCAGAAACTATTACAGACGCAGACTGAGCAGATCACATAGCACTTCTGGCAAATACACCTACCCAAGCCGAACCCCTGCTGCATAGCCAAGATCAGGCAGCAGGAGGCGTTGGCTTCCATTTCAATGCAGACCCCACGGAGTACGTGTGTTTTAATCAGGAAGGAGATATCTCCACTCTAAATAGCGGTTCTCTAAAATTAGAGGACAAGTTCATGTACTTTAGTAGCAGTGTCTCATCTACTGAAAGGAATATCATTATGAACCTAGCAAAGATGTGGACTGCTATCGAAGTCTGACCCATCCGATAAATTAAAACGGAATTTCTTCTAAGCAGCGGTTGCGTCAATACTACTGTATGGATGCACCACATGGACGCTGATAAAACGTATTTAGGAAAAGCTAGACAGGAACCGGACTAGAATGCTACGATCTATACAGGGTGGAATAATAAAATTGTCGCCCTAGAAAAGACGACATGATTCCATTCCCCTTTCATGAAAACTGGTTTTCTTTTTTTGTTGCAGACCATCTACTAGTTGGCCAGTTGGGTACAAATCCCAAGAGCGATAGGAGCCTTCTATCATGTCTGAAAGTGACACAATATTCAACGGGTGAGATCGGAGATGCGCCGCTGTACAACTCATGCTCTCTACCGATCCAAGTTATGACAACAGGACCATTACCAGCACCCTCAAAGTGTAAATCCGGACGCTTGAGGCCACAGCTCAACGCATCGGACGACTCTTTGGAGGTGGTTTGAGCTGAAGGACACCGCCAGGAAGACCCTGACCAAGGAGTTCATCGAAAAGGTCCAGGCAATCATTGATGAAACTCCCCAGCGACCTATTCGGCAAATTGCCTGAGATTTTGGCATGTGTGAAGGAGGACTTGAAGTGTAGATCCTATAGGCGTCAGACAGGCCAGATCTTGAAAGAAGACAAAGAACCTCAGGTTAATCCAGTCCATTAGGCCTCCTCCCCCGACTTGAACTCGCTGGACTACTATCATTCCATCCTGTATTGAACAAATCCCGGAAACAACATCCCATGAAATAACAGTTGTATAGCCACCTACCCCCTATCTCTAAAATCATCCAAATAAGATGAACAAGGTATGCGGAACATTGCTAGAGAAATAAGGGCGAGATCATTAGAGACGTTCTCTGATGGACCCCTTCACATGAACGTGCCAGTGTTGGCCGACCAACAAGAACTTACTTACGACAGCCCTGTATGGACACAGAATGTAGTCAAGAAGACCTGCCGGTAGCGATGAAAAATAGGGACGGATGACGAGAGTCAGGGAAATCCGTGCTAGCAGCGTGACGATGATGATCTATCTATCTATCTTTCTATCTTCTAGTATTCTTTCTTTTAATGTCAATTTTTATTCTATCTATCTATCTATCTATCAATGCTCATATCTCATTCTATCTATCTATCTTTCTTTCTTTTAATATCCATATTTCATTTTATTTCTATCTCATTTTATTTGCATGAATCTATCTATCTATCTATCTGTCTATCTCAGTCTCAGCCCGTTCATATCTATCTATCTATCTATCTATCTATCTATCTATCTATCTATCTATGTCCATATCTTATTCTAATTGTATCCATCTATCAATGCTCATATCCCATTCAATCTATCTCTATACCTATCTATCTATCTATCACCCATAAATAAATACATCTCTTCTTCCATTCCGTTTGTCAGAACAGAGTGATGTTCTTGGCATGACACCCAACTCATTCTAGTGGTAAGGCTCCAGTTCTGGAACTCTGGTGAGTATAGGGTATCTTCTTCATTGCCATGACTCCCAGGTCCACTCTGATACGGAATGTTAGTACCAAGTAGGGTCTCATCCATTTGTCTAACAGATCTGTTTATAAATGAATATTATTGGATACGAATGCTTGAAACAATCTTTGTACTGACGATTTTTATTGATACATAGAAAAAGTGCCCGTGGTGTAATGGTTATCGTCGTAGGAAATGGACACGGCGATACGAGTTCAAATCTTGGACGAGGCTGATTGCATTTCACATAGCACTAATACCCTTGGGAGAGGTATGAATCCAATTATTCTTCCTCCAGCTATGGGTAAATAGTAGGACAGACTGGGTTCTTCACCCTTGGTGAGGCAACTAGTCTAGGAGAAGAAAAACTCTGAATTCAAACCTGTTAAACTCCGCTTAAAAATTGACCTTGTGTCATATCCTGCCCGAGCGGAGGGGTTGGAAAATATGGATATATAGAAAAAGTACGATTAGTATACGTTTTGATCACCAGAAATAATAGAATCCTTACATACTAGGATTAATTAAAATTGGCCTAATGATTAGAGTGTTCGCTAATGGTCCATGAGACCAGGGTTCAATCCTAGATCTAGTCATACCAAAGACTTAAAAATAGTAGTTGGTGTGGCCTTGCTTAACACTCTGCATTATACGGTACGCATCAAGGGTAAAGTGGAGCAATCCCGGGAATGGAGTAGCGCTCTCCCTTACACCTTGGTGTAGTAGCTATTGAAAAGGAAGCCTTGACTAAGGTCGCCAACTTATGTATATAAGAATTATTAAGGAGAAAAACAAAACAAAAAAAAAACGAAAGTGTATACACATAGACGGACACGAACACCTGTGCAGACACGCAAACACACAGAATACACTTTTGTAAAACGAAAAGGAGAAAAAAAAAAAAAAAAAAGAGAAAGAGCGAAAACAACACCTGCAAAGACGAAAGTTTGTCATGGACAATTATCTCGAACTGGACATTCACAGACACAAATCCTGGAATTAAAAAGAATTACAACCTAATCAAAACAGTCGCCACTATATGAATCCAAAGGAACACCAGAACAAATTATTTACTTCCTGATGACGACGTAAAACGTTAGAAACACGTGTTGAAAAACAAATAACTTAAAAACAAATACTCTAGTGGACCTATGCATTTTAAAGTATTTACTTTTTCTCACATTGGACCAACAAAAAAAAATTACATATATATATATACAAATTTCGTTGAACATAATAGACATTTTCTGTCTACATATCATCAGAGGAGGGGGATCTATTACAAAAGTGATGTAAGTTTTGTATGTACATTACTACTTTGTAAGAAGAAGAGCGTCTGGGCCTTTGCAGTGTGTAGCGTTTACTTTTAAAATTGTTCTATAAATAGTGTCAGCTGCTAAAGACATTTAAGAACATTAGCACTGGTTTGAAAATTAATTCTTAAATATCTTTAGATGATGGCCCAAAGTCGGGCAGAAAGTACTTGGGAAATAAACAATTTTGGAAAATACATCAATCAATTCCCACCGAATACAATAAAATTAATACGGCAATATGAAAGGATCAACAAGAAAATATGTAGACAGAAAATGTCTATTATATTCAACGAAATTTGTATTAATGAAGAAATGCTGCCAAAATATACATATATATATATATATACAAACGAAACATATTGTAAAATTACTCTGTATCTTTAAGTAAAGATTACACAAATTAGAGGTATTTTTAGCATAAAATTTTAATCATATATATATATCTATAAAGTGTGTATGCATTAACCAACCCCTCTTCACCAGCAGGATGTGACACAAAATCAGTTTTTTCGGGGATTTTAACAGGTTTGAATTCAGAGTTTTCCTTCTCCTAGACTGGTTGCCATACCAGTCTGGCCTACTATTTTACCCATAGTTGGAGAGAGAATAGTTGAATTCATTCCTTCCCCAAGCGTATTAGTGCTATGAGAAATATATATATATATATATATATATATGAGTGCGTGTGTGTGAGAGAGAGAGAGAGAGAGAGTGAGTGAGTGTGTGTGTGTGTGTGTGTGTGTGTGCGTGTATCATTTATGTGTTTAAAGGCTGCATTAAATAATAGAGATCGTTCATTACATTAGTAAATACGCTACGTATGCCCGATACTATATATATATATATATATATATATATAAAGGAGTTAGGTGTGAGTGGGAGGGGGCTTTCGTGTTTCTGTGTGTGTGTGTGTGTGTGTGCGTGCGTGTATCATTTATGTGTTTAAAGGCTGCATTAAAAAATAGAGATCGTTCATTACATTAGTAAATACGCTACTTATGCCCTATTCTATATATATATATATATATAAAGAAGTTATGGCATTATTTGTTGGAATGGTACTAATTAGTCATGTCTCTGTTTCGTAAAGTGACTCACCTGAATGCCAAGTAATGTTCGACATGACAATGTTGTCTCTATACGTCAAAAAATAAAACAGGAATAAAATAAAACCTGTATGAATTCAATTTGTTTATCTGGTGTTGCCCGGGTTAAACTTAGAACTTGACTCTATTAGACTGCGTCTGCATAATTACACGTAAGTAAGGTTGGCAACCGTAGCCGAGGGCGATCCGAAGGCTCCTTTTTTGATCATTACTACACCGAGATGTAGGAGAGGGCGCTACCCTTTTCCGTGTATTGCTCCACTTTACCCTTGATTCGTACCTTATAATGCTGAGTGTTAAGCAAGGCGGCATCAAGTACCATTTTTGAGGCTTTGGTATGACTCGACCTGGAATGGAAAATGTAAGAAGCTTAGGTGCTTGTCCAGAATAGCCCCACCCCTTCATGAAAATTTATTTCTACAGCAAGTTGGCGACTGTAGTCGAGGGTGACCCGAAGGCTACTTTTTAGATAGCTACTACAACAAGGTGTAGAGGAGGATGCTACTCCTTTCCCTGGATTGCTCCACTTTACCCTTGATCCTTACCTTATAATGCTGAGTGTTAAGCAAGGTGACATCAAATACCATTTTTTAAGTGTTTGGTATGACTCGACCTAGGATTGAACCCAGGTCTCCTGGGCCATTGGCGAACACTCTAACCATTATGCCACGCGTCATACCAAAGACTTTAAAAATGGTACTTGATACCTCCTTGCTTAACACTCAGCAATATAAAGTACCTATTGAGGATAAAGTGGAACAATCCAGGGAAAGGAGTAACACCCTCCCCTACACCTCGGTGTAGCAGCTATTGAAAAGGGAGCCTTCTGGTTGCTCTCGACTAAGGGAGACAACTTTACTTTACTTACTTACTCACTGGCTATAGAGTAGAGTGTTCGCCTAATGGCCCGGGAGACCTGGGTTCAATCTCCAGGTTGAGTCATACCAAAGACGTAAAAATGGTACTTGATACCTCCTTGCTTAACACGTAGCAATATTTCCACGGTAAATACAACATCTATTTTTCTTTATAAATCTAGTATGCACATTGACAAGAGTAAGTTTCAGTCATTTGCTTCACTCATTTTAGAAGAAATTATGCAATTGAAAATTACAGCTTTTACCATTCAACCGTCGATCAAATTTCTTTTAACTGTGTCCAAACAAATGATTAATAGTAAATAGAATCGTTCGTATAAGTGTTATATAATTAAGGAATGATTTTTTTATATTACTCATTTTTCGTTAATTATATTTTATTATTCAGTTTTGGTTGGGCTTTGAACTATTCGAGTCTCTTAGTTCAAGTGCATAGTCATTTGGTGCAGTTTTACGCTTGCGCGCAAAGGATATGACAATCACCATTTGTCATTATAAACCCCCAGACAGGAAATAGGGATGGAATGTGGATGACATCATGCCCGAAAGAGATGGTCCTGAGAATTTGAGGATTTTAAAAAGACGAGTTGGATTTTGACCGTTGAAGAGGAGAGTTGGGTTTTCTACCGTTGCGGCAAGATGCGCCGCGCGTTGGGGTGGGGTCAACAGTATGGTTAGCATAGGCTTTTAAGAATTGTGTCTTTCTCCTTTGTCACCATGGACCGAAGCCAGAAGTTAATAAACCGGCCTGAATATTGTATTGTATCTGTATCTGTGTATGTATTGTATACAAGATTATATAGAAATAAGCGAAACTATTTAACTTCGTACAAAAAATGAGCTCGGCCTCTTTTAAAAATATTATCTACAAAATGTGTTTAAAAATCATTATATTTAATTTATGTATAAAAAAGATTTGACATTAAATAACAATGGTGGATATGCCATAAAACCAAACCAAACGGTTTATCGCTGTTCATACTGATTGTCAGTAAGTTTAGGTAGGTTTTTTTAAAAAGATAGTATGCTTAAAGTGGTACATGTTTAACCGTAGACATCAAGAAATGCCTTGAGTTTAAAAATACTGATAGTAGCCCGTCTTTAATTACTCTGTCATGGAAGACAATTAATTTAAATTGATCAGTCGTCAAGGCAAACTTTATTTGATGGTAGTGGGATTCTGGTGATTTGATGGACATATGACCGATAAATATGTTACCATATGGGACCAAAGAAGAAGAAGAAAATGAAGTTCGCACCACCCACCCAAACACAGACTTTTTCGCCCTCTTTTTAATGATATCTATACTCAAAAAAGTTTATCAGTCTGCTAATTATGCGAAGACAGGCTCTTCTGTCGACCTTATCTCCGAAAACGTAGAACCCGTTTCTTCCACCTTGTCCGACCCGAAGTTTCTCTTTTCCTTTATATACCCCTCCCTCTCTCTCTTTCTCTCTCTCTCACACACACACACACATTTTCTTCTATTTACAATGCCACCCCCCTCTCTCTCTCTCTCTTCTCTCTCTCTCACACACACACATAGATATTTTTACGTATTTACAATGCTCTCTCTCTCTCTCTCTCTCTCTCTCTCACTCATTTTCTCTTTGTATCTACAATGTCTCACTTTCCTCTTTTCTCTCTCTCTCTCTCTCTCTCTCTCTCTCTCTCTCTTTTCTCAAATTCTCAGTACAACCACCCTTTCTTTTCCACAATTTTACGCTGCTTTACAGGTCAAATATATTAATGCAGTGGGTTGCTTCTGACTTATTATCTGTACAACAATATATATATATATATATATATATATAGAGAGAGAGAGAGAGAGAGAGAGAGAGAGAGACGAAGGAAGCTTGTGTTATAATTAAGGTAAGTATAGTAAATAACTATATATATATATATATATATATATAATATATATATATATATATATATATATATATATATATATATATATATATATATATATGGTAGATTTTTGGTAAATCTGAGAAGATGATAAAAATAACTGGAAAAGTGAATAAGCCAAACGTTTACCATAGGTTTAGAAGTAAGTTCTTTCTGAAATAAAGAACGAAATATTACTACTAAACCCATTGTAAGTGTTTGATTTATCCACTTTTCCACTTATTTTTATTGTATGTATATATATATATATATATATATATATATATATATATATATATATATATATATAAACGCTTTGAAGCAGTCCATAAGCTATGCTAGCAGTTACACCCGCACGCGCATGCGCACGCACTCATAGTGGTAGTGTAAGAGACATTACAATCTTAAAGAAACACACACACATACACACATAACTATGTTTATTTATACGATAGATAGATAGATAGATAGATAGATAGATTCGCCTAATTCATTGAATGATCATCGTAGTAATTTTATTTTATATCAATGATTTATTGGTTCCACGTATTGCTTACTGTAGAATGTGCTCACAGTTAAATGGTTTCAAGTATTGCTATATAAGACAAATAATTCCATTTTATATCAACCATTTATTTGGTTCCACGTATTGATCACGGTAAGAATTTGCTCACGGTTAAATGGTTTCAAAATTTGATATTTAACGCTAATAATTCTGTTCACTGGGAGTGATGGCAATGAAGGGTTATTCCGGATTCCTCAAAGCTCCAGCATTGCTGAAGCCTCAACATTAGATTGTTTAGTATCATATCCAGGACACTTGTTAAGGGTGTCTTACCCCACTGCAGAGATGCAGTCGTTGTATTCTACAGCCCCAGCCGACTGGGCTCGATAATTTAGTCATATCTAGGACACTAGTTGGGGAGTTTTACTCCTCTGCAGAGATACAGTCGTTATATTCTACAGCCCCAGCCGATTAGGTTTGATCGTCATCATCATCATCATGTCGTGCGGCTAGCACGGATATCCCTGACCCTCTCTCTCCACGTCTCCCTATCATTCATCGCCTCTGGCTGGCTTCAGGGTTACATCCCGTATCATCACATAGCTGCTATATGTATGTTCGAGCTGGCCGTCCTCTTTGATTGGCCATATGCGGGGGTCCACAGGAGTACATCACTACGATCTCGTCCTTGCTTCTCCAGCAGTGTCCGGCATGTCTGGTTCGTCTAGCTTGTATAGTTTTCGTGATAAGAGTCATATCTAGGACACTCGTTGGGGGAGTCTTACCCCTCTGCAGAGATGCAGTCGCTGTATTCTACAGCCCCAGCCGATAGGTTTGATAGTTTAGAGTCATATCTTGGACACTCGTTGGGGGAGTCTTACCCCTCTGCAGAGATGCAGTCGTTATATTCTACAGCCCCAGCCGATTAGGTTTGATAGTTAAGAGTCATATCTAGGACACTCGTTGGAGAGTCTTACCCCTCTGCCGGGATGCAGTCGTTGTATTCGACAGCCCCAGCCGATTAGCTTCGATTTGAAACGAGGAGGTCTATGATTATAGATAACCACCTGAAAAACGCTCACCCTAATAGCCGACTCGAAAACAAGGAATAAAGTGCATTAGCAATGTAAAGATATTTGTATCTTTCTTTTCGAGCAGTGTCTGTAAGACCTAAAATTTGTCGACTGCAACCCCCGAAGAGAGTAAGACCCCACAGAAACAAAAACAAACAAAAGAAAATGCTATACCCTGGTATGACTCTTAAATCCAGTAGCAAGGCTCCAGTTCTGATTCACTGGGAAAGTTTATATCTCTTTAGATCCCATCTAAAAATCAAATAAGTAGAATAATAGTCTAGATCTTTAAAAAAAATAACCTTATTAAAATAAATTTGCATATTTACTCCAAATCATTCGGCTTTCCATTCATCATGCCAGGATATTAGACAGGAACCAATAATTAAATAGTTTTGTTTAATGTATCTTATATGGTAACGATTATACTGTGAAAAAAAACTTTTATAACAATCTTAAATATTATCGAAATGTTTTCTATACTTCGGATAGAATAATATCAAATATTATTTCGACTTAGCCGCTGAAGATCAATCCTCAGCATCTTGTCATAGTTATCTCATCAGTTCAATGAAGTTTTTTAAATTCATTTCTGACTCATAAAAATTGACTGAAATATTGTGAATAAATCTAAAAATATAGGATGAGTCTGTTTTCATCTGGCATTCTCGCAATGTGATAGAAAAACCAAAGTCTTGTAAAATACTGCTGAGACCATCTGGTTAGATCGTAATGTTTTGACTCTAAAACCATGCTCCCACCTTTCCAATCATCTGTCTAAAATTATAATTAATATTCAATTAGTAAAATGTTGTGAGGGTTATAATTTTATAAACAGATCACCCATTTTTTTGGACATTGTATATTTCCTATATTTCTTTCGTTTAGACAGACTGCAACTCTTACATCTGCTGGCTTATACATTTCTTTGAGGAATGCATGAATCTATATCATCTTCCAGCTTGAGATGAACAATAGGTTAAACTGGGCCCTTTATCCTTGGTAAGGCAACCAGTTTAGGAGAAAGTAATAGCTGAATTCAAACCAACTGTATAAGTCTAGATTGTTCTTGTTCTTACTCTAACCTATGACTGAGTACATATTATTTGCATACGAATAGTTCCGTGAGGCTATAGAAGGAGGCGCTCATGATGCAATGGTTACCATCCTTTGGAAATAGGCACAGCGAACTGAGTTCAAATCCCAGACGAGGTTGTTTGTATTTCACATTGTGCTAATACGCTTCGAAAAGGTAAGAATCCAATTATTCTCTTTCTAGCTATTGGTAAATAATAGGGCCGACTAGGTTCTTTAACTTTGGTATGGCAACCTATCTAGGAGAAGGAAACTCTGAGTTCAAACCGGTTAAACTGCACTTAAAAGTTAAACTTGTGTTCTACTCCACTCGTGCGGAGGGGTTGGATATATATATAATATTATATATATATATATGCGTGCGTGTGTGTGTGTGTGTGTGTGTGTATGGATGAGGAGGCGTTTGTGGTGTATCGGTTATCGTCGTAGGAATGGACACGGCGACCCAAGTTCAAACCCTGGACGTGGCTATTTGCATTTTTACTTAGTGCTAGTCTAGGATATTCAAGTAGACAAATGATAATGATAAAAAAAAATATTACAAAAATTTACAGAAAATACCAGAAAATTTACAGAAAATACCAGAAATACATAAAATTTTGTCGAAGAGAACTTTAATTCTTAATTTTCGCTGCCCACCCGATGGGTATGTATTTACCCAGCACTCTGCAGGGTCAATTTTTAAATGGAGTACAGCTGGTTTGAATTCAGTTTTCCTTCTCCAGACTGGTTGCCTTTGTAAGACTGAAGAACCCAGTCTGTCCGACGATTTACCCATAGCTGGAGGCTAAGTGTAAAGAGAGAGATTCAGGTCTTTCCCAAGGGAAATTTCGTCAAGTGAAACACAAACCGCTTCGTCTAGATTTTTATCATTAAGGGTTTTCGAACAATTGTCTTCATCTTTATTGTTATTTCCACAACGTTTCATCCGATATGTCCTCAAGCCTTCTTCAGGTGTTTGTCGAACTCAGGAACTTCAGAGAACTTCGAACTACATCCTTTATTGAATCCACGTGGGTCGCCTGATCTGATTCTGTTAGCCTAACCGGGTACAAGTGTTCAAAATTCCTGTATTGTTACTCGCCTGCAGTCAGGATTGAACCAGTATCCTCCAGAAAATTCACTCTGAACCTGCAACCTCCCAAAAAATTCACTCCAAACTGTCCCGCAGGACACATAGCGTAACGGTTATACATATTTACCAACCCCTCCGCTCGGGCAGGATATGACACAAGGTCAATTCTCAAGCGGAGTTTAACAGGTATCAATTCAGAGTTTTCCTTCTCCTAGACTAGTTGCCTCACCAAGGCTAAAGAACCTAGTCTGTCCTACTATTTACCCATAGCTGGAAGGAGAATAATTGGATTCATGCCTTTCCCAAAGGTATTAGTGCTATGTGAAATGCAATCAGTTTCGTCCAGGATTTGAACTCGTGTCGCTGTGTCTATTTCCTACGATGATAACCATTACATCACGGGCACCTCCATAGCGTAACGGTTATAGGCGTTGGTTCCCTAAGCTTCTAAGGAGACAATCATCTGGAGATTGCAGGTTCAATCCTGACTGCAGCCTAGGAGCTTTGAGTAATGTGGAGTACCCCTTCATTGCCATCACTCCCAGGTCTACTTTGACCCAGAATGGTAGTACCTGATAGGATCATATCTATGAGTCAAATAGAACCGTAAACTGTGCGCAAACAAATGACTTATGCTAAATCAAATTCTTAGAAATAGAATTGCTCGATCCTTTAACTGTGTGTAAACAAATGATGTTCAATTGAATTGTTAGCGATACTAAGCAATACTTGGAACCATTTAATTTTGACATGCTAAATTGAATAGCTA
>CAUZXS010002345.1:2500-22500 GCA_963585895.1 Sepioteuthis lessoniana | reverse complement strand
ATGATGTAGTCACGATGTCTGGGAACATGCAACAAGCCGGGTCTGTTAACCTGGCGCGCCGTCTCGATCCGGAGGGCTTAGGCAGGTCGGGATGAGGGTGGGTCTCCAGCCGGGGTCTGCTTAACTATTGTACTCGATTACGTCACGTTTCAGCCGATCCAGTCAGACATGCAAAACTCATCTGTCTATCAGTCACCTCATCGAAATATTCTTCTCAGATGGAGAAACCTCATTTATTTAAGCACCTGTATGTATATATATGTGTGTGTGTATGTGTGTGGAGAGAGAGAGAGAGAAAGAGAGAGATAGACTGAATTATTTTGTTTGATGGTATACCAACCCTTGTGAAGTATTTAATGCCTCATCTTGTTCTACTGAATATATATAATTTGTAGTTTTTGAACGAATTGTGTGAGTACGAGAAAGAAGTTAGGGGACAAGTTTTTTCCACTGGCGTATTTTTCGTGGACGGTTTTGTTTCGTAGACGAATCTTATATATATATATATATATATATATATATATATATATATATATGTGTGTGTGTGTGTGTGTGTGTGTGTGCGTGTGTGTGTTTAATCTTTTATAACTATTCTATGATTCTGATAGTGTAAAAAAAAACAAGATTATACAATTTGCAAATAAAAAATATTACACAAACTGATATACAGGGAAAAAAATTATAAGAAAAAGATTAAAAACATAGTAAATAAAGTAGGTGACCTTAGTCTCGGGGGGGACCCGAAGGCTCCCTTTTCAATAGCTACGACAACAAGGTATAGGGGAGGGCGTTACTTCATTCCCTGGATTGCAGCACTTTACCCTTGATCTGTACCTTATAATGCCGAGTGTTAAGCAAGTAGGCATCAAGTACCATTTTTTAGTCTTAGGTATGACTCGATCTGGGATTGATCAACCAATATCGCAATGCCTAGCTAACAGGGGAAAAAATAGATGACGTTCTGTCCTTCTTGCGAGAGACAGGGTTGTACAAAAAAAAAAAATATGACGAATTAAAACTGATTAATCATGTGCAAACAAATGGAATCCTGCTTATAGAAAATTTTACCTAGTAAGTATTCGTTCAGAAATCTTTGGTTGAATGTATGTACATATAGACAGAACTTGGCGTTAAATAAACCTACAAAGGTTGATACGCCATAAAACCCAACAAACCAACCAACCAACCAACCAAGAAAAAAAAACACCGACAGAATTCCTTAAGTTAAAGGTAAGGGTCCTCAATACACTAAGTTGAACGAATAATGAATGCCTACAGAGTCAGAAAAAATCTTCCTAAGTTTCACCTCCCCGGATTATCTGGACGATTCTGACTAAAGAAGGGTTGGACCAAAACTACATTCTACTGATTAAAAAAAACTGCTAGAGAATAAAATTATCATATATCTATCTATATATATATATATGATAATTTTAGTCAGAATCGTCCTTTATGATCCGTTTAGGTAAAAGCTTGGTAAATTTTTTTCTAACTTAATAGGTATATATATATATATATATATATATATACTTTCTTTAAGAAAAACAACAAACCGGTCACATTAGGATTATAAATTTATTTCCATCCTGTTACGCGTTTTTGAAAATTTCAAAAACACGAAAAAAATTTAACAGGACTACTTCAGATCCTATGGATAAAATAAAGTATATATATATATATATTTATTTATTTATTTATTAGATTTATAATTTTTTATATAATTTTATTTCTCTTAAGAAAGATAAAGAGTTCGCTAATGATCCGGGAGACCGGAGTTCAATCCCAGGTAGAGTCAGAAAATGGTACTTAATGCCGCCTTGCTTAACACTCAGCATTATAAGTTGGGGATCCAGGGAATGGAGTAGCGCACTCTCCTACACCTCGGTATTGTACCTATTAAAAAGGGTGCCTTCGGGCCACCCTCGACTACAGTCGCCAATTTACTTACTATGTTGTTATATATATACATATATATATATATATATATATATTTACTGGAGTCAATGAAAGCCACGTTTACAGAAATATTTTGGACAAACAAGAAAACAACAAAATCTAAAAAATAAATTAGGAAAGCAAGTGTAGCGACAAATTAAGGATATTGTTTATAAGATGACCTGGACATGGATAAGCAGAGGAAACCTGAAAAGAGAAACAAAATCTCTAATAAAAGCAGCACAAAATATTGACATAAGGGCAAATTATATAAAAAATCTATAATATTAAAAAGAATCCTAAGAGAAAACAAGGAGAAAATGGTTTATGGTTTAAGTGATACCAGTTGATATACCATAAAACCACAATTGGGTTCTCTGTTCTCATGCCCTTTGCCATATCAAATCAAAAAAACTTAGTAAACTACTACCATAAAACCACAAAACCAAACAACCAATCTTCTATCTTTCCATCCATGATTAAATTGGTTGTGGTTTTCAATATATATATATATATACGAGGATCATTAAATAAGTTTCCAGACTTATTTCGTATGGCCACTTTTATAAATAGTACACATATGAAACTCTAGTCCCCTTCGAAGTAATCTTCTCCGGCTGCAATGCACTTGTACCGTTCCAACAACTTCTGGAAGGCCCCATCAAAGTCCTCTTGTGTGAGCGTGACAATGACCTTCGTCACAGCCTCTTTCATCTCCTCAATTGTCTCATAACGACAGCCTCTGAGCGAAGGGAATAACCAAAAGTCACAGGGAGCAAGGTTTCGACTGTAAGGAGGCTGGGGAACTGTCTTGATGCCCATCTTGGTCAAATAGTCTGTGACAAGGATGGAGTTGTGGACTGGTGCATTGTCCTGGTGGAAATGCCACTGAGCCGATTTGAAGAGTGCTGGCCTCTTCCCAAGGAATCTCTTCCTGAACTCCCTAAAAACCTCAACATAGTAACCCTAACCCTAACCCTTTGGCCAATCAATTCTGGTCTATTGACTTCCTTACTCCTCGCACACCTCTCATCATCCCTCACAGACTCACTGCCTTCCTTGAATCTCTTATGCCACTCAAAAACTGATGCTCGATTCACACAAGATGCTCCAAAAGCAGTATGAAGCATTCCATACGTTTCTGTGGCAGCATTTTTTCCAAGTTTAAAACATTTTTATTGCATATCGTTCTTCCTCACGTCCAGATTGCATTTTTGAAATTCACCAGCTGTGACAATCAGGCTTTTGTTGGGTGTATTCCAATTGCTGCTGTAGCTGTTGATTTGAACCTGAAATCATAAAAATTGGTCAGTCATCTCATAATATGTATAGCAATAACATACTGACTTTTCAAGAGTCTACGACAGTTTTAAATGCCTGTACAAAAAAGTCTTGGAAACTTATCGTATGCACCTCGTACATCAGCTGAATCCGAAATCCGCGAAATTAACATTAAATGAAAGGGATTTTGGAATCCCAACATAAAAATATATCAAAATATATACGACAGTTTTAAATGCCTGTACAAAAAAGTCTGGAAACTTATTGAGGATACCATATATATATATATATATATACCAACTCGATATACACATCATCACCATCATCATGATGTCACATTGCTAGCACGGATTTCCCTGACTCTGTCTCTCTCTCTCTCTCTCTCTCTCTCTCTCTCTCCTCTCTCTCTCTCTCTCTCATACACACACACACACACACGCACACACTATTAGCCTCTATCTTCCATCTCTTCCAGAAGGTCTTCTAGACTACATCCTGCATCCGTACAGTGCTATTGTAGATCTTGTTCTTGTTGATCGTCCAACACTTTCACGTCCGTTTGAAGCGGTCCATAGAAGAACGTCGCTTATGAGTACGTTCTTACTTCTCCAGCAGTGTCCCGCATGTCTTCTGTCTTATTTGGATGGTTTTAGAGATGGGAGGCTGGTGGCCGTACAGCTGCTGTTTTGTGGAATGTTGCTTCCAGGATTTGTTCAAGACAGCTCGTAGGATTCTTGTGCAATTCACGTGAAGCTTTTTTTTTTCCATACGTTTTGTCAGCGCCCAAGTGGTGCATCCATATAGTAGAAATGACACGACCGCTGCTTGGAAAAAAATTTGCGTTTTATTCTATCGGTAAGTTTAACTTCCATATGATCGATAACCAATCGATATCAGTCCATGCGTTCACTATTCGCATATTGATATCATTTTCTGTAGATGAGACGTTGCTACCGAGGTAGGTGAACTTGTCCACTAGTTTCAGATATATTTTTCTGTGATGGCTATATGATGAACTGGTCTCCTTTATAGATGGTTTGTTGGGTTATTGGGTTTTATGGCATATCAACCTTTGTAGGTTATTTAACGCCAAATCCATTTTTATGTAAATAATCTGTTCTATTTAAAACAATTCAGTTTAGCATAAGTACACAGTTTAATGGTCAAAAACATTTCCATTTCAAACTATTCAAGCAGTTATATGTAACAATTCAGTTAAGTGTAAATACAATTTTAATGTCGAAAAACAGTTCTATTTCAAACAATTCAGTTAAGCATAAGAACGCAGTTTAAATGTAAATACGGTTTAATTGTCAAAAACATTTTTATTTCAATTTATTCAATTTACTCAAACAATTCATTTTAGCATAAGTATGCTGTTAGTTCTATTTAACCCATAGATAGGGCTCTATCAGGTACTACCACTCCGGGCCAGAGTGGACCTGGGAACGATGGCAATAAAGGGGTACTCCGCATTCCCCAAAGCTCCAGCACTGCTGGAACCTCACCATCAGATTGTTTAGTGTCATATCAAGGACATTCATTATGGGGGGGGGGTCTTACCCCTCTGCAGAGGTGCAGTCGGTGTATTCTACAGCCTCAGCCGACTGGGCAATTCTTTATAGAGGCACCACCTGAAATATATGTATAATAGTCAAAGGATGTTTTTTTTTAGTTTTTCAATCTTATGGAAATTTGCTGTGTAAGAAATTGATCAAATTTGAGCACTCCTGGAGATTTTTAAGTACCCTCTCATAGAATCATTCTAAACTCGTCTTTAATTGGACATTTTTTATTTCTATTATATATATATATATATATATATATATATATATATATATGTATATACACCAACCCAATAAGCGACGTAGATGTTTCAAGGTACATTTCTGAAGCAGAATTTAACAGGTTTGAATAGTTTTCCTTCTCCTGGGCTGGTTGCCATGGCAATGTTAAAGAGTTCAGTCTGCTCTATTATTTATCCATAGCAGAAAAGAAAATAGTTGGATTCATAGTTGGTTAAATTTTCATTAATTTAAAAAAAAACGGTGTATATATGTATATATTAGTTTTGAAATATATCTAAGAGCATGGTTGCTTATCTGCGGCCACCGGTTTCATGCCGTCTTTACACAGCAATCATCAGGCAGAAAAGGCCGTATTTTAAAATCCAAATTAAAATTCGATCCTTAGAACCCAAGCAGCTGGTATATGTGTCGCTACGTTGAAGTACTCACAGTCGGGTAACCTGAGTTCTGACTAGAGAATACCTATTTCTACCTCGCTAATACCTATAAAAGTTTCTAATTTTATATGTGATTTTTTTTTTTTTTTATTATTTTAAACTGTTTATGTTTTTTGTTTAAATTGCTTATCTGTTTTTTAAACAACATGTAAAGCTGTTAAATGACATTTTACATTTCCAGATATTTTTCAGACATGCAACCAGGGTTGTGGGTGGGGTTACGGCTCCCTTTTTTAATTATCAAATTTAATAAATCAATTAAATCTCAAAGAGATGTTTTGCTGAAGAATTTTTGTTTGATTTCAGTTTCATTGATATTTTTGATTTGACTTTTTTATTTCCTTATTAAATAAGTACTGCCCCCACCCACACAAAAACAGAGTGTCCTGGATATGAAATTGAATAATCTAATGGTGAGGCTCCATGAATGTTAGAACTTTCGGGTATGCAGAGTACCCTTTATTGCCATCACTCCCAGGTCCACTCTGGCCTGGAGTGATAGCATCTGATAGGGTCATATCTATGGGTCAAAAAGAAGTTTGACGTTTAAACTGTGTCCAAACAAATGACTCAGGCTGAAATGAATTGTTAGAAATAGAACTATTGGATCACTGTGCTGTATGTACTCGAATGACTGATATTTAATTGAATTATTAGTGATAGACAGCAATACTTGGAACCATTTAACTTTATTGACTTATGCTAATTGAATTGTTAGAAACAGAACTGTTTGTTCATTTAACTGTGTGTAAACAAATGGCTAATATTTAATTGAATTATTAGTAATTCATAACAATACTTGGAGCCATTCAACTTTGTTGACTTATGCTAAATTGAATTGTTAGAAATAGAACTGTTTGATCACTTAACTGTGTGTAAACAAATGACTAATATTTAATTGAATTGTTAGTGATACATAGCAATACTTGGAACCATTTAACTGTGTGCAAACAAATGAATAGTGTTGAATAGAATAATTAATATTAAATAGCTATAATTACTTGAAACTACTTAACTTTGCACAATCAAATGATTAATAGTAAATAGAATTATTCGTATTAGATAGAACTACTTGAAACCATTTAGCTGTGAACAAAAAAAAAAAGAATTAAGAAACTTTTTTGTCTGATTAGTCCAATTTTTGAAAAAAAAAACGCAGTAAATCTAAATTTTCCTGATTAGCTCTATTATTCAACCACTTTTTCATTAACATTCAGCCCAATATGAGTGAGCAAGAAAAGAAGCAACAAAGAATCTGATTTGCTTAACGCCTAAACCAAGCCCCCAAAAATTCAGAAATAATTGGAGTTTTTTTTTTATGGCCTCCATAAGGCCCAGATCTTAACCCCCTTTGATTACGTTATATGGGGCGTTGTAGAAAACAAAACAAATGCAACTTCCCATCCAAATATCGGTTCGCTTAAGACTGCTATTGAGGAGGAATTGAATTAAATGTCTGAAGAATTTATTTTGAAAACATGCAAATCGTTTCGAAGACGTGTTGATACAATTACAAAAAAAAAATGGCGGCCATATTGAGCAAATTTACTGTTTTGTGTTTATCTTCTTATTTTATTGTTTATTGTTTAGAATTAAAATTAATCATTATAATTGAGTCGTTTAATATTATACAAGAATATTCCTAATTTTGCTTCCAAACACTCTAGGTATAAAGATTTTTAATTAAATAAACTACAATGGTTGGTAACGGCTCATTGGCCTAGTGGGTAGAGTGTTCGTCAGTGGTCCGGGAGACCTACGTTCAATCCCAGGTCACGTCATACCAAAGACTTCAAAAATGGTACTTGATACCTCCATGCAATATAAGGTATGTATCAAAGGTAAAGTGGAGCAATCCAGGAAAAGGAGTAGTGTGTGGGTGGGGGCTGAACCCTCTACAGAAATGCAGTCGGTGAATTTATCGATTTTGAATAATTACAGACAACAAATAAATATAAAGATACATGGGCGTAAATATGAATTTCATATTTGCTATATAAGGTTGTTTCTGTTGTTTATTTGAACGAGAATTGGCTGAGTAATCAGATTACTAAATGATATCTATTTTTCTGAAACACCATGTGTGTGTGTGTGTGCGTGTTTTAAGCAACAGCTATACGGCCACCTACCACTCATAACGAAAACTATCAAGAAAAAAAATTTGACGAACCAGACACACGGGATACTGCTGGAGAAGTAGGGACGAGCTTATAAGTGATGTACTACTGTGGACCCCTTCCCATGGAAAAGCAAAGGTGGGACGTCCAGCTCGAACCTACATACAGCAGCATTTCTGTGCCGATACGGGATGTAACCCTGAGGATCTGCCGAAAGCAATGGCCGATAGGGAGGCGTGGCGAGAGAGGGTCAGGAATATCCGTGTTGATAGCGTGACATGATGATGATGATGATTTGGTTTAATGGCATAGCAAACTTTGATCGTTATTTAATCCCAAATCCTCTTCGTACTTATATATTTTATTGATATGATTTTTTAGTGATTTGTGTCTATGTAAGTATTTATAAAACAGTTCCAGCTATTTTGTTTGCACATAGTTAAATAATTTCAGTTATTGCTAATAACCATCAGTGATTCGATTTATCGAGCATCCCTCTTTAATTCAATATTAATCATTTGTCTGCACATCGATAAATAGTTTCAAGTATTGCTATCTGATATTGATAATTCTAATTAATATCAATCTTTTGTTTTCACACAGTCAAATGGTTTCAAGTATTGCTATCTAATACTAATAATTCTATTTAACAGGTATTATTATCTTATATGAACAATTTGCCAACGGCTGTACTGTTTCAAACAACGAATTATAAAAATCCTTAGTAAATGATTGAATTGCTTAATTCGACCAAAAGATCGGGTCCAAACTGCTCCTACCACTCCGGGTCAGAGTGGACTCTGGAGTATTGGTAATGAAAGAATACTCAACATTCCCCAAAACTCTAAAAGTGGAGCCTTACCATCAGATGTCATTTTGTATCATACCCAGGATACACCATGCTTGCTTTGAAAATCAGCCCTCGACTCTTTAACTTGGCTTGAAGTGGCGCCAGTAGATAAGTGAGAAAATATCTTAAGCATAAAAAGTTCACTGCACAAACAGATTTTTTCTCTCTGAACAACCCATTTCTCTCCCCCCCTCTCTCTCTCTCTCTCTCTCTCTCTCTATATATATATATATATATATATATATATATATATATATATATAAACTTTGTCTTGCCTCTAGTTTTTGACACAGTAAAAAGTTAGCATAAAAGAAATTTGTTTTTATGGCCAGATAAATTTGTATCAAAATTATTTTCACATACAGTTATCCTGACCAACCTACTTTGTTTTCTCTCTCTCTCTCTCTCTCTCTCTCTCTCTCTCTCTCAGCCAGTCTCTGTTTCTCTCACTCCTTCCACTTTCATTCTTCTTTTCTCTCTCTCTCTCTCTTTCTCTCTCTCAGCCGGTCTCTGTTTCTCTCACTCCATCCACTTTCTTTTTTTCTCTCTCTCCTCTCTCTCTCTCTCTCCTCTTTTCTCTCTCTCTCTCTTTTCTCTCTCAGCCAGTCTCCGTTTATCTCACTCCTTCCACTTTCTTTCTTTTCTCTCTCTCTCTCTCTCTCTCAGGCATTCTCTGTTTATCTCCCTCCTTCCTCTTTCTTTCTTGTTTTTTCTCTCTCTCTCTCATTCTCTATTTCTCTCCACTCCTCTCTCTCTCTCTCTCTCTCTCAATCAGTCTCTGTTTCTCTCACTCCTTCCACCTTCTTTCTTGTTTTCTCTCTCTCATTCTCCTTCTCTCTCTCTCCTCTCTCTCTCTCTATCTATCTATGTCTCCGTCTCTCTCTCTCTCTCTCTCTCTCTAATCCAGTGAGTGTCCTGAGTATTATACTAACCTACATCTAGTGGTAAGTTTTCAGTTCTCGAATACCTGTGAGTGTGAAGTTTCTCATCTATAATCAATTCACCCAATTTTACTCTGAGCCTTAATGGTATAGCATCTGTTAGGGTCCCATTTTCACATAATTAGATCGATTATTAACAACGTCAATACGTTGAATTTTAAAACATTGATATTACAAACTGAACATTTAATTACTTACGAATTATTTGTTTTTGTTAGAAAAAGTTGATATACAAGGACTGACGGATTCTAATTACACTGGTTTACAAAGAAATTGAGGCAAGCACAAAAATACCCGTTTTTACCTAATTTGAGGGTGCTGAATTCAAATTTGAAATCCGTTTTTACTCGTCACCTCTAGTTTTTTAGATATGCATAGTGTGCATTTTGTGCATATACGGTACATAAAGGCGTATATGAATTCAGGGTTAATTCTAATATTGTGAGACTTATGGCTTATTTTTTAGTTATTATGCACTAAATGTAAGTGATAGCATTACATTATATATATATATATATATATATATATATATCAAGACGGATGAATGATAATTATCATTCATAGTTAACAGTTGTCCATGATGATATTAATGGTTCTATATAGGGACGAATGATTTCGTTTGGTTTGGTTTGGTTTATGGCACATCAACCATTGTAGGTTATTTATGCCATATCCATTTATATATGTATAAACAGTTCTATTTCAAACTATACAGTTTAGTATTTACAGTCAGTTAAATCTAAAAACTGTTCTATTTCAAACGGTTCAGTTTAGCAGAAGTACGCAGTCTAAACAGTCCCATCTCAAACAATTCAGTTTAGCATAAGTACACAGTTTAGTTCTATTTGACCGTTATCAGGTGCTACCACTCCAGGCCAGAGTGGACCGAGGAGAAATGACAATGAACGATGTATTCCGCATTCCCCCCCAAAAAAATCTAATGGTGAGGCTCCAGTAATGCTGGGGCAGCATTACTGGAGCCTCACCATTAGATTTTTTAGTGTCATATCTAGGACACTCGTTTGAGTGGGAGGAGGGGGCTTACCTCTCTGCAGAAATGCAGTCGGTGTATTCTACAGCCGTAGCCGAATGGGCAAGGAATGGATTGAAAGATTCTAATTAGCATTTCATAGTTAACAACTGTCCATGATAATATTGATGCTGCTATTTAGGAAGGAGTGATGGATTCTTATTGGTATTTAATAATTAACAACTGTCCATGATGATATTGATGCTTCTATTTAGGAAGGAGTGATGGATTCTTATAGGTATTTAATAATTAACAGCTGTCCATGATGATATTGATGCTTCTATTAAGGAAAGAGTGATAAATTCTTGTTGGCATTTCATAGTTAACAACTGTCCATGATTATATTGATGCTTCTATTTAGGAAGGAGTGATGCATTCTTATTGGTATTTAATAATTAACAGCTGTCCATGATGATATTGATGCTTCTATTAAGGAAGGAGTGATAAATTCTTGTTGGCATTTCATAGTTAACAACTGTCCATGATTATGTTGATGCTTCTGCTTAGGAAGGAGTGATGGATTCTTATTGGTATTTAATAATTAACAACTGTCCATGATGATATTGATGCTTCTATTTAAGAAGGAGTGATGGATTCTTATTGGCATTTCTTGGTTATATACAAAATGTCCAGAATTTGGATGATTAGAAAATAACTCCCCATGCAGACGAAGATCCCACAAATTTAATATTCACTTGCAAATTGAACTGATAGTTGCTTTATTCTTAACGAGAGTGCTAACTGGTTAGCGCTAATATAAATCTCGCTATGATGTGCCGTTTTCTTTTGTTTTATTTGTTTTTGTTTTGTTTTTTTTGTTTTTGTTTTTTTGCTGCTTTACGGTTAAATACTTAAAATAGTCGAAATTTAAGTAAAACATAGGTATATTACATAGAATAAATTAAAAAAAAAACTTGTTTGATCTTTCAATGGCTTTCTCCGGTCTACTTTTGGCGATACAGTATTGAGATATTAACTTCTAAAGTCATGATCAAGTGTGCCAATAACATTTGTCACGTGATATCCCACTGGGAGGATGGAGATAAGATTACTACTATCCTCTTGTTTGAATTAACAGTACCAAGCCATCAGAGAATGACCGTTAAGAAAGAATATGAGTCACAGGAGAGACCAGATGTTTATACTTGGTGACCTCACTCGGGTCGCCTGGCACGGGAAGGAAGAAGGTAGAAGCCAAACGATTGGCTGGGACCCCAAAACGGAAGTGGGGACTCCTTCCCGTCAGCGGAAATAAAAAAAGAAAAAAGTTAGTCGTTGGGCAGGGTTCGTAAGGGGCAGAACCAAAGCCAAGTACTCCGGGTAGATGAGGACAAAAAAATATCTCGGACACGAAGGGGCCATTTTCTTCAAGCCAATGTAAAAAATAAGATAAAGTCTATTAGCCCGTAAAAGAAGAAAGATTCTCCACAGGACTCCATCAAAGAAAAAAGATAAGTAAACTTTGAGACCATTTCTCCTTATAACCAATTTTATATACCCTCTCTCTCTCTCTCAATTTGAATGAAAACGAAAGAAAAGAAAAGAAGAAAGACATTTATGTTCATGAACTGCTCGTTTATGATATATTTGACACGTTGAAGGTGTATATCTATGTGTAGTAAAAGATTCATGTATTTTAATGTTCCCACGTGGTCGAAGTTGTTATTTGCCGTATCTTCTACGAGTTTGTTATTTTATGTTTCCTTTCCAGCTTCTATTCGCCTTATGTTATCTTGCTTAAAAATTGTCCTATTAATTCCTTTAAAATATCACACGGGAAACCAGAATTGCCGACTACTAATTAATATTATTAAGTCTGAACCTAGAGGTCCATATCTTCCATTATTCTAGGGGAGGAAGTTTAGTGGCCTTGGTGGGTGAGTGTATAGTGTGGAATTTGGAACCCCTTGCCAGCGGTGGTCAGTCTAGCCATAAATTGATCCCCTACATAATATGCCAGTTCGTATATGCCTGAGAAAAAAAACTCTGAACGAGGACTTATTCTACAAGGGATCAAGTGCCAACCTGCCCCGTCTTCACACGTGCGAAAATAAAGTCCCGTCTTGGGATTTTTAAGAATTTGCCGTCACACATTGCTTCACTTCACTTCTCGTCATCGATCTCGATCATTCATTGTATTTAGAAGGTCCTCTAGACGGCGTCCAGAGTCCAAATACAGGTAAACGGCTTACACTGGTATGTCAATGCGTTGGAGTCCACAGGAGAACCTATTTTCTAAATTTGTCTCTGCTTCTCCAGCATCTCTCGTGCGGTTTCGGTTTCTTTATCTAACGGCATATCAACCTTAGTGGGTTATTGAATGCCAAAGCCATCCGTATAAGAGATTAGTAGTACTGCTACCTAAACCAGAGTTGGGGGATAAGGGAGTTCATGCCTTTCCCAAAGGTACGAGTCCAAAAGTGAACGTAATACCGCGACTAGAGCCCGAACTCGCTTACTACGATGTTTCAGTCCAGCGCGTTAGCCACAACGCTACCGAGGCTCCTCCAACTTCAGGAATTACCGAACCAAAACAAATAAATTCTTCCCCTTGTCTTGTTCGTCGGTATGAGAGATTGGAGGTAAGTGGCTATAGAATTGCTGTTTTGTTGGGTGCTGCTTTCTGGATTTGTTCAAAACAGCACGCAGCATCCTTGTGTAGCTCCCATCTAACTTTTTCTCCAAGTACTTTGTTAAAGTTCAAGTGGTGTAGCCGTACAGTTGTACTGACACGACTACAGTTCGGAAGAATTGCCGTTTTAATTTAAATTCTAATTCATTGGTCTTTTTACTTAGCCGTGGAAGATTGCATGCGATCTAACGGTTGCAGGCTTCCCCCACCATTGGCTTTGAAGATTGCAGAAAAGGGCGTAGGCAATATGTTTAATACATTCAATGCTACCTTAGACCCTTGGAGCCTTACATAATGACGTCAATGTTTTTGTTAAAGGTACTATTTTAAACCTCGATATAAAACTGCTTTTGTCGAAATTTTCTGCGATTAGAAATTTTCATTACTGGTAGCATTTATCCATATAATATACAGGTTGTAAGATGGTCACTAAAAAGGATGGACATAGACTCTTTTATATAAACGAGAGACCTCGGTTCAATCCCAGGTCGAGTAATACCAAAGACTCAAAAAATGGTACTTGATGCTTCCTTGCTTAGCACTCAGCATTATAAGGTACGGATCAAGGGTAAAGTAGAGCAATCCAGGAAAGGAGTAGCGCCCTCCCCTACACATTGGTGTAGTAGCTATCGAAAAGGAAGCCTTCGGGTTACCCTCGACTATGGTCGCCAACTTTACTTTACTTATATCAACGACTAGGGTAATAATTTATATTTAAAAGTCGTTTTATTTGTTTTCGTCGTTCATTTACTATGGGTTACTGCCTTGTTTAGATCAAGCTTCGCGTAGACAAGATAGTTTCATTCTTGTTAGATCTTAACCAGCAAAACATTACTTATCAATATTAAAATCCCTTTCATTAACGTTTAGGATAAGTATTCGTATTTAACTGTTTTGCTTCAGTGGTGTTTAACCAAAATTGTTAGTCGGTAACTATACTTTTTAAATTAGTTTTTGCCCAGTCGGCTGGTGCGGTAGAATACACCGACTGCCTCTCTGCAGAGAAGTAAGATTTCCCCCCCCCTCGAGTGTCCTGGATATGACACTAAACAATCTGATGGTGAGTTTCCAGTAATGCTGGAGCTTTGGGGAATGCGGAGTACCCCTTTATTGCCATCACTCCCTGGTCCACTCTGGCCCGGAGTGGTAGCACCTGATAAGGGTTCTATCTATGGGTTAAATAGAACTAAACCGAGCTTCCTTCACTATACTGATTTTTGCATTCAAACTGCATATTTATGCTAAACTGAATTGTTTAGAATAGAGCTGTTTTTGACATTGAAACTGTACTTACACTAAACTGAATTGTTATATATAGAACAATTCACTGTGTGTAAACAAAATTAGAACTGTTTGAATAAACTGAATAGTTTGAAATAGAAATGTTTTTGACTATTAAACTGTGTACTCATGCTAGAATGAATTATTTGAAATAGAACTGACTATTTGTATAAAAATGGATTTGGCGTTAAATAACCTACAATGGTTGATATGCCATAAAACCCAACCAACTAACCAACCAACCAACTAAATCAAATGAATTCGAGCTCATCTGTTGGTACACTGTCTAATAGGGACAATTTGTACACAGCAGTCAAATAACTGATGATAATAATAATAATCCTTAGGAAATGATTGAGCTGTTCTAACCCATACATGGCACCCGAACAGATACTACCAATCCAGGTCAGAGTGAACTTAGTGTAAAGGAGTACACCACATTCCCCAAACTCCGGGACTGGAGCCTCACCATCAGATTCAGATTCGTATTTAAAAGAGTCAAACTCGCTATACTACGTACGGGTTGTAAGATGGTCATTATTTAAAAGAAAGGACGTAAACCTACTTTCTATTAAAGTCATTGGCTTAGGGGTAGAGTGTTCGCCAATGGCTCGGGAGACCGAAGTTCAATCTCAGGTCGAGTCATACCAAAGACTCAAAAAAGTGGTACTTGATGCCTCCTTGCTTAACACTCTGCATTATAAGGTAGGGGTCAATGGTAAAGTGGAACAATCCAAGGATAGGAGTAGCGCCGTCCCCTGTATCTCAGTGTAGTAGCTATTGAAAAGGGAGCTTTCGGGTGGCCCTTGACTACTGTCGCCAACTTTACTTAGACTTGTGGGTTGAGTGTTCGCAAATAGCCCGGGAGACCGGGGTTCAATCCCAGGTCGAGTCATACCAAAGACTTGATGCTTCCTTGCTTAATACTCTGCATTATAAGGTACGGATCAAGGGTAAAATGGAGCAATCCAGGGAAAGGAGTAGGTCTCACCTCTACACTAAGGTGTAGGGGATAATAAAAAAGGAGGCTTTGGATTGCCCTTGACCACGGTTGCCAACTTTATCTAATTTAAAGGATGTTCTATTTTTTCCATCATTTATTGCTTTGTTTACATCAAGCGTGGCGTACGGAAGACAGCTTCGAGATACCCACAAAAACCGCTAAAAATTAATAAATATTTACAATTCTATTATTTCCCAAACTTTGAGAGATAGGATTAAGCTGTCATTTTTTTTTTTGTTTTTTTGTTTTTGGTGAGGTTTAAATACTAGTGACCCTTGAAATAACTCTTAGCAGTTTTTAGGAGGCGTGCTTAGCATTATGATTATCATTAGGAAATAGAATCGGGGATCCGAGTTCGAATCTTGAACGAAGCTATTTGAGTTTCCCTTCTTTTTAATGCTATTGGAAAAGGCATGAATCCGTCTATTCTCACCCCACCACCTATGTATAAATAGTAGGACAGACTGGGCTCTATCGCCTGGGTTAGGCAACTCGTCAAGGAGAAGGACAACTCAAAAATCCAACTCTGTTTTTAAAAAATTGATATTGTTTCGTATAGAGACCATGTAAGTACGTATTTATGTATGTATTTGTATGTAGTAATGAACGAAGCATTTTGCTTCGATGTGGCACAAGGCCGAATGAATGGGGCACTCAATGAAACTCGAACTCACTCTTGCAGGTTTACTAGTCTACCTTGCTAACCATTATGCCACCTGGGGTGCCCTAATTTGCTTGTAGGCATATATGCATGTTTCTATGTTTTAATATATGTATGTATGTATGTATATATGTATGTATGAACAGGGTGACCCCCCAAAAAACAGAACCCATATATTTTTGACTGAAATTCATAAATTTAATTCTAGCCTTTTCTTTTTTTCCAGGATATGAAGTAGATTCTGTGCAAGAAAAATTAGGACCATAGTATTCACCATGTCCAGAAATTTGGGTGTACAAAATTAGAATTATTTCGCTTTATTTTTGTAGAAGTAATAAAAAAGTTTATGGGTTCTGTTTTTTTTGGGCGGGGGGTCAACCTGTATGTTAAGAGTGACGACACTTATCATCTAATTTTATCAATGACGTTTTTTAATGTTCTTTTTTAACCAATTTTGGTTTGGTTTGGTTTGGTTTTATGGCATATCAACCATTATTGGTTTTGCTGGATCGAATCGATGGAACTGTTTGATCATTTAACTGTGTGTAAACAAATCATGGATGTTTAACTGAGTTGTTAGTGATACATAGCAATACTTGGAACCATTTAAACTTAACTTATGCTAAACTGAATTGTTTGAAATAGAACTGTTTGATCATTTAAGTGTGTGTCAACAGATGGCTAATATTCAAATGAATTGTTAGTGATACATAGCAATACTTGGATCCATTTAACTTTATTGACTTATGCTAAATTGATTTGTTAGAAATAGAACTGTTTGATCATTCAACTGTGTGTAAACAAATGACTGGTGTTTAATTAAATTCTTAGAGATACTTGGCAATACTTGGAACCATTTTAACTGTGTACAAACGAATAAATAGTGTGGAATCGAATTATTTGTGTCATATAGGAATACTTGCAACCACTTCACTGTCGGCAAACAAATAATTAATATTGAATTGAATTATAAGTGTTGCATAGCAACAATTGAAACATTTAAACGTGTAGAAACAATAGCAATAAAGTGCGCAAACGAATTAATTCTAACTCATTTAAAAATGAAAATGCTAGCAAACTAATCACTTACAAATTATATATGTATATCAATTCAAATGTATGCAAACAAATGACTGATGTTAAATTGTTACTTTTACATAGAAATACTTGAAACCATTTTACTGTGTGCAAAAATATCAAATCAGGCTCGTTTAAAAATGCTATCAAGAAAATGTGTTTATAAATTATATATATTTATACACATGTATAAACGGAATTTGGCATTAAATAACCTACAATGGTTGATATGCCATAAAACCCAGCCAAACCAAATCCTATATAATTAATATTCAGGTATAAACGGTATTTGGCATTATATAACCAACAAGGATTGATATGCTATAAAAGCAAACCAAACCAAATCCTGCATATTTGATATATATATATATATATATATATATATATATATAAAGAGGATATGGCATTACATAAACTACAAGGATTGATATGCCATAAAACCAAACCAAACCGAACTAAACAAAATTATTTTTATTCAATATATAAGTATAAAGAGGATTTGGCATTAAATAACCTACAATGGTTGATATGCCACAAAACCAAACCAAACCAAATCATATATATATATATATATATAAAGAGTATTTGGCATTGCATAACCTACAATGGTTGATATGCCATAAACCCCAACTAAACCAAATCATATATATATATATATATATATAGAGAGAGAGAGAGAGAGAAGATTAGGCATTAAATTACTTAAAATAGTTGATATGCCATAAAACACAACTAAACCAAATCATACATTTAATATATATGTATAAAGAGGATTCGGCATCAAATAACCCATTAGGGTTGATATGCCACTCTGTGCTAAAAAGCTTTATCTGATTAATGGAGGTTTCATCATCATCATCATCATGTCGTGCCGCCAGCACAGATATCCCTGACCCTCTCTCGCCACTTCTCCCTATCATTCATCGCCTCTGGCTGGTCTTCAGGGCTACATCCCGTATCCTCACATAGCTGCTGTATGTATGTTCGAGCTGGTTGTCCTGCTTTTGCTCGGCCATATGTGGGGGTCCATAGGAGTACATCACTTATGAGCTCGTCCTTACTTCTCCAGCTGTGTCCTGCATGTCTGGTTCGTCTAACTTGGATAGTTTTCGTGGTGGGAGGTAGGTGGCCGTATAGTTGGTGCCTTGTGGGGTGTTTCCGCCAGGATTTGTTCAATATTGCTCACAACATTCTTGTGTAATTGCCGTCTAGCTTCTTCTCCAGCCGTTTAGTTAGCGTCCAAGTAGTGCATCCATACAGCAGTATCGACACGACCGCTGCCTGGAAGAAACTGCGTTTCATTTTATCTGTCAGATCTGATTTCCATATGATCTAAAACCTATCGATAGCTGTCCTTGCTTTCGTTAGCCGTGTGTCGATGTCTTTTTCGGTTGAAGAGACACTGCTTCCAAGGTATGTAAATATCCACACTAGATGGAACCTCGCTGAAACTAGTAGACAAAATGGAGGTTTAGAAAGACGTAAATACAGCGACAAAGAACACAGAGAGATAAGCAAGCGGTGAGTTAAAAAAAAATCAAATGATGAATTGTTTCTGAACAAGATGTATACTCGTAAGTACTTCTCGTCCAGCAGGTCTGATTTTTTTCTCAAGTCCTTGACATTGTAAAGAATGACTCTCTTTTGCGAAGTGTTTACGAAATAAAAAGAATTCAAACGAAAAAAAAAAACCTACGTCACTCACCCACGAATAAGAAGAAAAGCAGGTATTTAAATCTTGGGGAAGGAGAAGAGTACATATAGAAAATAAACAACCTTTGAAATACCTCTTTGGTATACGTATATGCAGAGATAGAGATAAACGAATACAGTATTGTAGGCACACATACATAAAAAATAAAATACCGGCATATATATAAGTAAAATGGACATAAGAAGTGAGTGAAGAAAGAGTGTGTGTCTGTGTCTGTGTGAACGTGTGAGTATATGAGCGTGTGTGTGTATGTGTGTCCTAGAATTCAAATAATGACAAACGATTTGATAACGTATGATTCGCGTGTTTACATTTTTCATGCATATGCATTCCAGTATCTCTTGAAGTACTTGACTCATGTAGCGGCAGTGCTCATGAAGACGATAAAATATACTGCTCATAAGTATTTGAACACAAAGAAAATCTGTTCTTATTGCTCGAAAATGCAAAAGCCATTTTGAGAAGAGGAGATCTAAAGTAGCTTAATGTTCGGCAACTCCTGTAATATAATAGCCGAGGGATTTCGGTTCATGCCTTTGGGTTTAGTTAGGCTGAGAACCTTTTGGCTCAGCACATGGGTTAGTTAGGTGCAACCTTGATGCAGGTGGTAACGCGTGAGCGCGCACAGAGCGGACATGTCACTCAGAGATGTCACAATAGTCCGAGACGAAACGGGGTAACAGGGTGCGGGTGACGTCACGCACCGGAAGCGCGCAGAGATTTGTGTGAGATTTGAAGGAAGTTAAAGAGTTGAGTCCAAGACGCCAAACGAAGAGGTTCGACTTTTGGAGCTCGCAGACGCGAGGTGAACTTGCGCCCTATGGGGGGGGCGCTCGAGATGGGGGCCAAAGGAATAAGACAGCATGGAAGATTGTATCTCTCCTCCTTATGTTGCAACATTTAACTCAAAGTTAATAAAAAGGTTTCGTACCTGAAAGAGAAGTCGTTACGTGTTTTCGAATTTCGAGATTCCTATATTCTTTATATATTCTATCGTTATCAACATTCGATGACCATTTCGCACACGGCCATATTCGTGTATATGGCTATGTAAAACTCTTCCAAAATAGCCATGTGAATTCGCCTTTTCAATCTCTTTGATCAGTTCTGAACAATATTTTAGCAGAACAGTCCTTCCGTATTTTTGTTATTTTACAAGATTGCAGGGGTCAATTAAGATTTTGAGCAAGTGGAAATCCAAATTAATTTATGAGTTTGAAAATTATTTTGAAT